>JAKWJA010000822.1:0-50118 GCA_027704765.1 Solanum habrochaites
CAAATCGCACTAAGAAATTAATCGACTCACTATATTTATAAAATAATTACTACTTTGTAAATAAATTACGATATTGACGCACTTGTGAAATGTAGCTTATCCATCCCCCCCCCCACCCCGCCCGCCCACCTCCGACGCCGGGGGGGGACGCGTGCAAACATGTCCCGAATGAATTAATAACAATGGTGTTTGTTTTTTTTTGGGTTGTGTAGTAGGTTAGTTAATTGCCTGAACTTGTTGTTCCTAATAGTTAATTAACTTTTTGGATAAAAACTATTTAACCAGTGTATTGATTTTGTATATACTAATAAGTACTTTTCTGGTAATAACAACTCCTGTGTATTGTATTGAGGTTGGTAAATTATAATATATAACTCAAACGGAATACGATAGTTTAGCAATGCTATCATCATGTAATTATAGATTGATAGTACATTATATTGTGTATATTAAATTATATTATATATTACTTAAATGACTAAAAGTGGAAACAAAAAAAGTTAAAAGAAATTTAAAAAAAATAATTAAAAAAATACACATTGTATAAAAAAAAGTTTAAAAATATACAGAAATTAATCCCTAGACTAAATAAAAGATATTAAAATAAGCGCTAATCAATTAAAACATTAATATGTCATTATAATATGATTATCATTCTTATAAGTTATTATTATTTATATTATTATAAATTACTACACTAAATTGTCAAAAGATGGAAGATTTTAAGTTAACGGGAAAATAAAAATTCAAAGAAAAAATAGTCATAAGAACGATTGTTTATATTATAATATCGAATTGAGTTGATTACCATACCTGAAAATAACAATATAACCGGACAACGAATGATCTCAATCAGATCCCTAAGCTGCAATTATGGGGTAGTAGCTCTTCAATGTATGGGACTGGTTGAATTATAGAGATAGAGTACTCCTGAATTTCTCACAGAGACTCCCAGCTTAGCATCAGCTGTTTCCATCATCAATATGGAACATGATTCCTTCATTATTACAATTTACCCATAATCTTCCTATTAGGGAAGGGGGGGGTCCTTCCACTATCCCTACCATAAGCTTAATGGATAGTAGAACCCAAAGCGGGATGAAAAAAGGTTAATTAATGGGGTAAAACCTTACTAGTATATTTGTTTCCCTTGTTTCGAGGAATCACTTTAACAATAACTCATTTATAGTTATATGTTCAGTCTATACTAGTATTTCTTCCCTAAGTTAAAGTATAGAAAGTATGGTTTTGATGTTACTAACTGCTCAATACCTTCTACTTCTTATGTTTATTAGGAATCATTTTTTTCAATAAATAAACTTTTCATTAAAGTAGCCTTTCAAAAAGAGAAATTTGTGTTTGATAATTTTCGTTTGAAAAGTGCCTCTTAATATCAGTTTGTGTGTTTGGAATAATTTTTCCTTTTAAGAAAAAAAAAAAGTACTTCTCTCCGTAAGTAAACTTATTAATGTAAAATGGCAAGTATCCAACCCACAATTTGTTTTTAGTATGCGACATTCTTTTTAGAGAGAGAAAACGTTTAAATTAAAAAAAAGAAACACTTATTACAAAAATTCTTTACAACATCAAAATAATTTAATTATTTGAAAAAACTGTGCATATTTCAAATTTTTTCAATCAAATTTATATAATGTTTACAATCCCTATTTTTCAGAATCTGAGAACAATCGGGTAACTCAAAAAATGAATTAGATTAAATAAGTAAATAAATTATCAATTTCACAAAGTTAGGATAAAAATTGGCATGCAGGGTGTGATTTAGGATGAGAAGTGTTTATTTATTAATTTTGTAGCAAAGTTTAAGAAAGGTGTTTACTTGTACAACAACCCTACATAAAGATTATAGTTAAAAAATAAAATCATATTAAAAGTCATATTTTACTTTATTATGTCTTGTAATTTTATATGCTTGTGTTAGGGGTTTTTCAACGTTGACTTGCCATCTGAAAAGGCTTGTGGTAGGCTCAACATCATGATCGGCCTATTTGTTGGATAATGACAAAAACTATCTAACAGTTACTCATGGAGTCAAATATATATCCATAGAACAAACATAGAAATACTATTCTCAACAAACACAATAGTAATTATTTATTTAGTATATGTATTAGAAATATATCCTTCGAACGTAATATTAATTATTTATATAGTAATATTCTTTCACCACACATTGAATTATTTATTCTTTGTCCTCCACACGCTAGCTAGAAACTAGTGAATATTCCATTGGTTCACATCAGCACAAACTCGGTTGGTTCACACATCCGTCCACAACTATGTTTATGTGTCAACATTACACATAAATAAAGGGATAAATGCATAAGTATCCCTCAGTCTACTGTCCAAAATTCACAGACAAAACCTTATAGTATAACTAAGGTCCTAATTACCCCGAAAACCGGAGGCCTCCCTAAAATTTTATTTGATTAAATAATTTCCTCGTACCTTCCTACCCCTTTTTTTCCTTCTTTTTTTTTCGCTTTCTAAAAAGATCCTACCCCTTTTTTTCTTTTTGTTTTCACCACCTTTTGTTCGCTTACAATAAGCATATCCTTAAAATCGTTCTCTCTAACGCTGGTTGACTTTTTCTTTGTTCAGTTTTGTGGTCAACGTAGGCCGAAATAGAGGTAGAAAATCTAACTTGTAAAATAGTTCCGGGGGAATAATAGGACGTTAGTATAGGATAAAAGTTTTGTCTCTTCTTCTCTCTCTTCTGCTCTTCTCTGTGATGGTCGGGCATGAAGTAAGGTTGATGGGGAGGTACTGTTTTGTGCTTGTGCATTTTCCTTCCCTTCCCTAATTCAACAATATATTTTTTTCCTATTTTTTTTAGAAAAGTGACCCTCAATATTATTGGTCACGTAGAACCTTCATTTATTTTCAAATTACTATTAGAGATCAAGAAACTCTGAATATTTCCAAACTGAATATTACTAAAGATTTGTATTAAAGAGTTCGTATCTCTCGGGTATTTTGATCTGAATATTACATTTGAATATGAAGATGTTGTATCTAAAAAATAAATCCTGAACATAAATTTATTAAATGTTGTTTTGTTTTTCTTTTCTCGTTCCTTGTGATCTGACTGTGCAATGTAAACTGACATTATACTAATAAATTATTATAAATTTTATTTCAATTGCACACAATCACAAAGTTCATTCAAAAGTCACAAACAAAAAGTATAATCATTTTTTTTATAATTAAAAAAAAAAAGTTTGAAAAGTTTTAATAATCAGATTTTGAGGTAACATTTTTTATTATACCAAAAATCTTGATAAACAAACAATACAATCAGAATATTATTTCTTGTAATTAGTGTTCTTCACAAACGATCAATTAAGACAAACACAAGAAACCCTCCTTTCATATAAACTGAACCAACTCCAACGTCCTTTTGACACAAGCGTATTATGGGAACACTTTATTTATTTATTTGATACTCCTTACTTTTCAACCCATTATCTATTTCCCCACATTTTATTTAAATGATGGCCTGAATGTGATTTAAATAAAAAAAAGAACGTATCCTCCTAACAAATCCCTCTGGATTGGAGTTCAGACCTCTTTCAGACTCATTAAGAAAAAAAAAAGTAAAAAAAATAAAAAAGGGGAGAGAAAAGAAAACCCATTAAAGCCTTTTTGAAAATAAAAAAAACAAAAAACCAAATGAATTTAAATGACTGAATCTTATTCCTGAATAATATTTCAATTCAGAACCTAAAAAATAAAAATCCAAACATACTTAATAGGTTAAGAAAAAAAAAAGCCTAAATGATTAAGTTCATACTCCACGTAAATGCAAAACAACTGATGCCTAAAGAATAACACCCAAGAAATTAATTGGCTCTGAAGTTGTCTTAAATTTTCTTTTTATCATAAACTCAACTGGTTCCATATATAAATGTAATAAATCTCTCTACCGCTTTTGTTTAACCCAATCACTTTCGTTGTTCCTGTGTTTTCCCCCGGCTTTATTGAGTTTTTCTGTTGTGTTGTAATTACCCCCCATCGATGGGCTTTCACATTCCGATTCCATACTTTAACGCGCTTTCTGTTTTTCGTGGCCTTTCTTTATGTTTTAGTATGGTTTCATTACTTTTTGGTTGGACTAATACAGAGAAGAAGGTTTACTCCCGGAGTTAGAAGTGCCACGCAATGGTTATTCCCTCAGGTAAATACACTTAAAAAAAAAAACCAATTACCAATATAATTTAATCTATTTTTATAATTTATTTCTTCTAATCTAATATCTCTTCCCAAAACTTTTTTTTATTATTTTTATATTTTTCTTCCATTTCACACCTTTTCCCCTTCCCTCACGCTTTTCATAAAAAATTCATCTATTTATTTATTGCACTTGAAGGTATGTTTTATATATCACCTTTACGGAAGGAGGTATTCTTTAACAAAAAAAATTTTCAAAGAAGAGTTGGAATTTTGGGGAATATTTGAATCCACTTCCTCTCTAATAAATCCCACTTTTGAATTGAGCCATTCATTACGAAAAAATAGAAGTAATTAACATTGTTACAAGGCTTATTATTTACACCACTAGCTATTTCATTATGAAGTGTATGAATATAAAAAACTAAAAATTTTGAAGAATTGATATTTTTTTTTCAACGGAAGTATTAATTGAAGGTAATAATAGAAAACATTTTTTTTTTGTCATTTCTTTCTTTTCTCTTTTTTCTTCTTTTTTCTCTTGATTATTTCAAAAGGACAAGTATTAAAATATAGGGACAAGTTACAAAAAATGTGGATAAGTCATTAGAGGAGCAAGAGGGAAGTAGGTAACAAAACGAAACCTATACAATTCAGATTATATGAGGGAAAATCTCAATAATTATTTTAGCTAATGACACTTTCAGAAAATGCTCATGTTATATGTGCTATCGCAGATAACAGTTTGTCCTCATTTATAGGCTCATTAAACCGTTAAAGAAATGTTCAGTTCAGGTAAAGAACCATTAACAGGGGGCAAAAGTCCACATTATTAAATAATGTGCTTTTTTAAACAGTGATTTGTAAAAACTTATTTTTTGTGACATGCGGTGATGCAAATTGGAGGTTATACATATAAGTTCTCTTCGACGTCAATCATATCTTTTAAATCTTCCGTAAAAAAATAGAAAACAAAAAAATCAATATTTATATTTTATTTCAGAATTTTGATGTTTTTATATTAAAAAATTAAAAATTTTTATGATGTGGTGAATGGCTATTCGACCACATCATCAATTTAATTAAACATCCCAATAAAATAAAAAATTAATTCATTATTCAAATTTTTTTTTTCTAGAGCCCGTTATGTGGGATTCTTTTTTAATTGAGTCTAAAATTTCTTAGGATGGTGGACGCATTGCTGATTGGCCACCGCTTCAAAAAATGGTTTGCAAAACCATTGTTCAAAAAATAGGCATGAATGAGGTCTTTTGTCTGACGGGTCAATCCAATAAATAAGAAAGTGACAGAATTCGTATTTAACTAGGATAGCAAACATAAGGGGGTGGGAACTTTCTGGGGGTTCTAGCTGGAGTTCGATGACAATGGGATTTTTTGAGTTTTTTCCCTAGATTTATTTATGTTTTGGTGATGGACAAAAGTGAAATTTCCCATCAACTGCTTTTTTTAAACAAATTTAAGGATCATAAAAATCCCTCTCTCCGCTTGGTAACCTCCCGGCATTCCCCCCCACAACTTCCGGAAGTGTAAGACAATGATGATGTTGATGTCATATTATCGACACGAAAAAAACAGGCAAAGCCTCCCCCTCTTAAAAGCTAAACCATCATTAGCAAGGTGTTTTAATGAAATAAACTAATTTCATCCATTCTACAACCTTCAAAAGAAAAAAAAAAGAAAAAATATCTCGGGCCGAAGGGCGAAATTCTTTCTATTTTCTCCGCAAAAAAATTTTTTTACAAAACAAACACAGAAACCTAAATATTAGAAAAATGAGCAAGTAAAAAAAAATCAATTGAGAGAGAGAGAGAAAAGGGGTAATGTATGTTTAACCTCATTATTATTTCATGTTATAATCATATACACAACTTTTCTATTTCCATCCAATTCCAACACCCTCATGAACCTCCATATTGGTTGATATTTAAGGGTATTATGGTTGGCTACTTGATGAGTATTTGGTGGCAATACGGATTCATGAATCAAGTGTCCCTCCTATACTTCACCCCATTGAAACAATCAACTTTTCCTTTCATTCAAACCCACATTCAAACCGCCAGATTTTTTTTTTTCTTCTCCTCATAATATTTGTAATAAGGGTGGGAAAATGAATGGGTGAGAAAATAGACTGTTATGAACAGTAATCTTTGTGTAGAGTTTTAATTAGCCGTGAACAGCTAATCAAATAAGAAAATTTTTTCACAACTGCCCACATATATAATACACTGTTTTTAGTTAGGGATCTAAGATTCGTATTATTTCAATTTTTTTTTTGCAATATGGAGGTGTTGTTTCAATAATTTAAAAATTTATTGGAAAAGTTTACTTCTGTCATAAAGACTTTAAAAGAATTTTTTTTTTTTATTTGTCTGTTAAAAAAATTTTTGGATCATTAATATGTCATTTTTGTTTCGTTTTGAAAAAGGCGCCCATAGAGCTCATAGAAGAAGGCATTAATTTGTTATTGAATGAAACATAATGAGCCAACTACTTTGAACGGGTGACAAAATGAGTGTTTTCCCCCCCTCAAAGTTCAATCATGGCTAAGTCATTTGAGCATTTTTTTTTTTTTCTTTTTTCCACTTTAATAGCTTATTTAATTATTGATGATGTGACCAATCGTAATTACCATGTTAAAAAAAAAATGGTTTTGCAAAACAAACTGCGGTTTCCCCTTTCCGTTATCAAATAAATATAAATGAGTTAAACCTTTTTAATAGAAATGACATAAATATTGGTCTCAAACTTTTTATTCAAAGAGAAAATTTCAAAAACGGAAATGACACTAAATACAACTAAAATTTGTAATACGACAACAAATGAGCATTAAAAAGCTTTTGATGACATAACTTAAATACTTAAAATACTGATAAACCTAAAAATACAGCTCGGAAGTACTTGCTATTAGGGTCCACTAACAGAATTTAAGCAAAAACTAATTAACAGCTGGATAAAATACTTTTGATATTTGTTCTTTTTTTTCTCTCAAGAAGTGTAACCTTACAATCAATATGCGTTTCAGTTGTTTGACAAAGTGGCGATTGGGTTGCTTTTCTCTCTTCTCTGATTACCATGAGAATAAAATTATTCCTCAACCACAGATTGCACCAGTTTCTTTATATGCCAACAAATGATTGGCGAGCCACATAGAGTTAAAAGGAGTTTGTGTCGGAACGACAAAACTTTTTTCCCGTCGGAAAAATTTTACACGATCAATAGCTAGAATAAGAAATTTTTTTTTATGTAGATATATTACATATTGTCACTCTTGACTTCTGCTATATACAAAACTCTACAAATATCTTCCTAAACCAAAAAAACAGTTTTATTAATTTCTTAATATTTTTGACACCACTTTAGATAAAATTTTTAAATTTAATCAGAACCGCCACTCTTCTGCCTTTTTAAATTAATATTAAGTTATTTATTCGTCTATTCCCTTTTCAATACAATATTAAATATTTTATGAGATTAATCAATTTATATTCACACAACAACTCTTGTTTTATAGTGTATAGACCCATATAAATAGTATAACATACAGATTTTTTTTTTTTTCTATTTTTTTTTCAAAAGTGACCCCTCAATAATCCTTTGTCAGATTAAAATAATCCCCAAGAAAATTAAGGGGCTCTGGTTTGTTTTCAACTCTCTTTTCATACTCACACTCAAAAAGGTCCTGGTTTCCATGTTGTTTCACAGGATAATTATCGTAAAGGAACTATAGACCTCCTACTCTAACAAAATCTCTCCATCAATCACTTCCAAGCTTATTATTGATTTCTGTGTCAAAACGATCAATGGCTTCAATTTCATCGTTGCAAAAGTGCTTTTCTTCTGTCTCATCTGTATTCATTAAATTTAGCAAACTCCAAAGATGTTTTTACATCCTACTTTCACTGCCACAATTCCCTCATTAGACTTAAAAAAAAAGCATTTAACAGGATAATTGAATATATTAATATTTTTATTGTCTTTTAAATGGTATTCTTTTAAGTTCTCTCAGTCCAAAATTTATCTATTAATGAGACTTGATGATTTGATGTTTAGTTCTACCTTTACACTGATGGAGTAGCCGTGTCAAAATCTCAAAATGAAGAGCTTATATTTTGGTAATATGAGAATTATTAAGGAAAACTATAATTAGTTATATTATGTGTTTTGTATGCAAAAGTAAATTCCCGTCCTTCTTGTTCACCGAGCCCTCGAATCACAACTTTTCATGTTAGAAAAGTGATGGATACTTTATCCGAGCCACACTCCCATTTGTCCAAACGTCAATTCACTAAGTTTTTAATTTATGAAGCATTATTTTATTCCTCAAAACTAATTTTAATACTACAAAATACAGCGAAAATATAAAAAAATTTGATGCAAGTAAATTAAAATTGAGAGAGAGAGAGAGAGAGAGAGCGGGGATAAATGTATTTTTGAACCTTCATTAACATTTCAAGTTAATAAGTAGGAATATGATAAGGAAAAAATAATATCTTTAGAAAATGTTTTAAGTTTTTTCTAAGAGGCTACTTAGGAAGGCCACTTTGAGAAATGATATAACAATCATAACCTACAACTCACTTTTATAACATAAACTATTCAAAAATAGAAAAACAAAAAGTCTTGCCAATTAAACTAAATACATTATATTACAAATTTACTAAGATACATGTACTAACGAATTCTAAAAAGACTTTCTTGAAAAAAACTCAGAGACAATTTTGGACATGAAATACAACATTGAATGCAATTAATCCAGTTTTAATTCCAACAACTCCCCTCCCCCTTAAATGCATTGTGCTTGATCAATCCAAATGCGTTCTCTCGAGATAGCATATGTTTTCTCTATTAAGTGTTTTGGTGAAGATGTCAGCAAGTTGTTCTCCTCGTCCTGTCCTGACAATACTGTGCAAATGAAATGTTCCCGCCTTTTTCTCTTGTGCTTTTTCTTCACCTTTCGTCGATAAAATGATACTTTGATGGAAAATTGCTTTGATCTTTTCATGGCGAACTTACTGGCTTCCTTGGCAATTGCAAATTGCTGATTGTTATCACCATAATACAGAATAGTTTTTTTTTCCTTTTTTTTTTTTTTTTTTTTTTTTTTTTTTTTTTTTTTTTTTTTTTTTTTTTGTTGTCCACAAGCACCCAAGGTCTGCAAAGATGCGGCGAAGACAAAGAGCGGGGAGAAGGTTAGCCTTGGATGGCTGAAACATATTCGTCTTTGCTAGGTGGATTTGAGCAAACAACACTTGGGGCTTTTTGATAACCAAACAAATGCTGATTCAAATACGAAAGCATAACCAGAAGTACTCTTCATGTCATCTATACTTTCCAGCCCAACACTAATCAAATAACCAATTAAGTTTTCAAATTTCCACCAATGGTCATTAACCCATAAATCCATTGTTCTTTTGCAATAGCGTAGAACAACACGCTGGTGCAGCTTCTCCAAATGCACTGGGCTTGGTTCTCTTGCATGAATCTGGAATATAAACTGAGCAAGCAAACATAATCCTCTTGGCCTTGTGGAAGTAAGATATAGCAATTCCAATCAAATCTCCTCCTAAAAAGTGAAGCAATGAACTTTTTTTTTTCTTTTCTCCATCAACACATCAATCTTTTTCTAAACTTTTCTCATTTGGTTCTAATGGTATGACCACAACAGCCTGCATCCATCTTGAATTTTTTGAAGAATACTTTATTACTTCTTTTGAAGAAATGAAATTTCCTTTCTTTCCTGAGAAGTTTCATGCCTAAGAAATAATTTAAAGCAATCTCCAAGAATCACTCATTCATAAGCTTGCATCATATCCTTGTTTGAAAATTTTGCATCATCTTTATTACATCAGTTGCTTTGTAAAGAGCAAATCTCCACATAGATACAAACAATGATAATGTTGCCATGTTCTTTCTCACATACCAGAGCTTGCTTCACTTTTACTTCTCCTGAAATTATTTTCAGAAAAGTATGTATCCAATTTTCAATTGTATCATCACACGGCTCTTTTTGGAGCTTGTCTTCAAATTCCCACAAAACACACAGCCGAGAAAGAAAAAGAAAAAAAAAAAAAAAAAAAAAAAAAAAAAAGGCAGAGGCTGTTCTAAAGAGAGCTTTTTTTAGTCTATACAACAAAAAAACCAAACAAATTACAAACCCTTTTTTTTTCTTTTTTTTTCTTTTTCTTTTTCTTTTCTTTCATTCCTTTCTTTTCCCTTTCTTTCTTCGTTTCTTTCTTTTCTTTCTGTTCTCTTTTCCCTTTTCTTCGCCCCCTTGAAGCAAAAATCCTTGAGGGTTGCTGCAAAACTAACTCTCTAAATCTCTCTTTTCACATCAAGTTTTTCCATTCGAATGTGTTTTAAAAAAACAATCAAGTTGGAAGAATACTCTTCCATTTTCTTTTACTTCTTTTTGGTGCACGCAACAACAATTAAAGTTCTATTGTCCTCAATGACCGGCAATTGGAGAGAAGTTCATTAAAACTCAATAATAACCTAATTTTTGCGTGATGCCTCTAGCAAACCAACCTTGCTTTTGGTGATTTTGAAATATTTCCTTTCTGGAAATTGAGTTTGATTTTGTAAATCCATTTTACAAGACTTCAAACTTCTTCCTCTTCTCTACTAGGATAGCACAAGCTCCCAAGTTTATTTTTTTTCGTTTTTCGATCATTGTTTCGCATTTTTCTTTCTTCCATGGGCTTTCCTTCCAAACATCATGCTTTGTTGCTTCTTCACAATTTTCCCTGGCTCAACCAAACAAAAAATAAAACCTGCAATCCTACTTTGGATAAATATAACTAACTCAAAACAACATATTTTTTGTTCCCTTTTGGAGGTGGTTCTTCTTCATTATCGTGAAAGAATCCTATTCTCCTGGGAATTTCTCTTCTCTTCTCCCCCTTGAGAGACAAATCTTCATCTTTCCCATCGATCCTCTTCTTGATTTGAAGAATCATAGAGCAGTATTCCTAACTCTTTTTAAATCCTCCCAATTCCATGTTGTTTTTCATTTTTCATAAAAAAATGACATCTATCTACTAACAACAAGTTTGTTTAATTTTTTTGACAATCGAGAAAGGCTATAAATCCTTTTGTAAACAATCACTATCACCAAAAGACACATTTTTTGACTTTTTTTTTAATCCAATTGTTCTTTATTTAAATATTATCAGTAGGGTACAATGAGCATAACAAATAACCCAAAAATTTAAAATGACTTACAGAAGGTTTAGTTCCCAGACTCCAAGCTTCAATACTCAAATCAAAACGGGTCTGTGTCCTTTAATATTGCCTTTTTTGTTGGAACACCTGTTACGGAGTGCACACTTTCTGTATGCCAAACTTCTTCTTTTTCTCTTCTCTGTTTTCTGTTTTCTTCTTCTTTCTCTTCTGGTCTCTATCATGTCTTCTTCTTCTCTCTGCCCAAAATATTTGGCAACAGCGCCTTCTCATTCATCACATAGTTCTGTTCCTGACATTTCCAACACAATTGTTTTCTAACTAATTTCTTCTTTGCATATACAAAAAACAAACAACCATTAAAAAACCATTTTTTGAGGATATAAATACCCCTGGTTGTAAGTTCTCTGAATGCCTTCAGTATTTTTTTTGCAAAATATCTTCAAATTCTCGACTGGTTGTGTGTACTCACAGCAAATCCAACAAAAATAGAAACTCCTCGATCCCCCAAGCAGTGTAAATGGTTTTTATGCTTGCAAAACAAAAAGTCAACAAAACACCACTTTTTTGCTTGTCAACAAGGGCTTTAAATATTTCTTGAATGTGCAAGATGCTATTCTGATTTTTCTTCTTCAAGAGAATAAAACCCAAGTCATTCTTGAGAAATCTCAATAACTATTTAGAAAATACCTTTGACTTCCCAAGAGATTGAGGGCTTCCATTGGTCTCCACAACAAATGTCGGTATGAAATCTAGTTCCAAAAATACAAAACTTGCTCTCTAAACACCCACCCCTTTTGGAAAGACCCTTTCTCCCCCCCCACTCCTTCTTGTGTTATTTTCCCATTATAACAAACTCTCACATGTATATCCACCTCAGTATGTATCATCCGGAAGGCTTGCAAACCATGTCTTTTTGCTTGGAGAAGCTTTAAAAAAACCATGAAATTCAATTCAAGTGTGACAAAATCTTTTTGTTGGCCAAGCATAAATCTCTAAATTTTATTTTTTAATGCAATTGTAAAGTGAAATTGCCAGGAAGTTATTTTTTTAACAAAATAAATTAAATAATAATCATCTCTTTACACGTCAACAATGACTTGATTTGTCCTCAATTTTATCATAAATCTTTGCAATAATTAGTTCTTCTAAAAAAATTCTAAAAAAACAAAGAATAACCATTTTCCATGAGTTGCCAACGACTAATAAAATTTTCGTTCTTTTCTCTTTCCTTCTTTTTCCTTGCCAAGTCATGAACCTAAGTACATCATATTTGCTTTAACACACAACATTACCACCGCTCCTTTCCTCATGTTGATCGCAATAGGTACCCCCTTTTTAATTAACCTTCTGCACATTAACTAAGGTTCTCCATTCCCCTCATCACCTTTAGAGTGATGTTATTATTAATGAGAGGAAAGAACTTTTTTCATCATCTCCAGTCTGTGATTACTACCACATACTACAACCCACTATGAGCATACCATTCTTGGCTTTTTTGATGAGCAATCAGATTTGAGCAAAGAAAGATTTCTTTCTTCTTTCCCCTTTCTCTTCCTCCCTCCTGTTTTTTCACACGAAAAAATTTTTGCTTGCTTTCTGCTCCCGTTTTCTTTCTTCTGTCTTGTGCCAAACAATCCTTTTTAAATGTGCCAAAACTTTTAATCAAAAGTTACATTTGGGGGAATTGCCTTTGTGCCAAAACATTTTTTCTGTATTGTGATAGTCTTTTTGCAAACTTTAAAACAAAATAAAAAACCTAGAGTTTTTCTTTTTTTCTCAAACCATTTTTCTTTTCTTTCTTCTTCAACCTTTCTTGGATAGAACCATCAAATGATCAATTGATCATGATGCTTCTTTTTTTGGGCTTTTTGTATTTTCTTCCCTGATGATTTTTTTGAGAAATTTGAGAATTCCTCTCTCATGTTATTTTAGTACCTAGAAAAAGCTCGTCTCCTCTTTGGGTTGATGCTTCACGAAAAAATCCCCTTCACTACCTCCCTCTCTTCTCGCAAGATGTTGCTTATCTTGTTTGTGCGCAATGTATTCTGTACCGCTGCCTCTTCTCGTGTGCACAGAATATGATTCCAACTCTAGCTCTTTGATGGAAAGCCTTAGAAAGATCCTTTCGCGTCTCCCTGCCCTTCAGTGATCCAAGCGAACGTGGATGTACTCATAGACTTTTCTATGACAAGCTAATTAGGAATCTTTATCCACAACGTTTGTTGTTCATGGAAATGTAATCACACTATGTTTTCTATTCAATCATTAATAAGCAATATTCATGACAATCTTTGTGCCATAATTTCCATCATTTTTTTCTTCAGAATCTATATCATCTTATAAAAAATTTGAAACTACGTTCACTTCACTCTCATCCTAAGAGTTTGAAGATTTAATAGTTCGTATACAAAACGGCTTATTTCCGTCACGTCGATAATACAGCCTGACTCATGTATTAAGAAGAATTACCCAGCTTCCTATGTAGTCTCAAAAAGTAATCATTTTGCAAAAGATGGCTCTGTGAGTCGCCCATTTGGATTCTTGGGTGCTGCAAGGCTTTTTTTGCATCTGACGATACTTTAGGCCTCAAAGTATTTTTCACATCAAGCTGCTATGTTGTAAGTATCACCAAATCGTTTTCTGGCTCTATCAAAGCTCATTTGCAACAATAGAGTCGGCCTACTAAATCGTTGTTATCAGCTTTCACAAAATGTGTCTCTCTATTCTTTTATCTTCCAGTTATTCAAAATCAGTTGTCATCGAAAATGGAGTAAGAAAGAACACTGACTGAACGGATCAGCTCAGAAGGGTACCACGCTTCATTTTGTTTTTGGATGCCATATTTTTTTGGCTTCTTTTCACAACCCCAGATTAGTAAGAGGAAACGAAAACCCTGTCTCTGATAAAAAAATTTGTAGAAATATTGAGAAAGAAAGACTAATATTTGAGCTAGTTAAGCTTAAATTCTGTAGGCCCTAAGGTAGGGTGAATATTGACTAGAATATGAACCTTCAAGGTTATGCTTAGTGCTAGGTGAGTATGGGAGATGTTCTTTCATGACATTGCACAGCTGTGGCTTAAACAAAAGGTTGCTCTAGAAGTTAATGGTCCCTTATTGGTAGGAAATCCTCTTAAATATAACAATGTGTACAGACTTATTATTAAGACTTAAGACACATGAAGTAGCCTTACATGGTACTTGATAATGAATGATTGGAGGCTATCACCCAAGATGGATGACGGGTCAAAGTAAGACAGTTTAACCTTGGATAGTTCGTATGGATGCTATCCTTACCCCTTGCACAATATACTTGGAGGGGCCGGCTTTTTGATTATTTTTCTCCTTGTAAGAAGAAAACGACTAGGTTGAAGTATGTACCATGGAAAGTCTAAACTATAGGTAGAATACTATGCCATGATCTGGATCTATCTTGCTTATAGGATTCCATTTACATATGTCTTTATAATTGTTGGTCTTTATGTTATATGATCTTATGTTAAAAAGTATTATTGGCTATGAACATGATTATTATGCTATGACTTAATGATTATTTAATCTTATGAACTGTTATTTATTTAACCCCTCTAATATGCTTAAGTCTTATGGTTGCAAACCATTTTGAGAATGCCTCCTTTTAATTGAGGTGTACTAAGGCTTTCACATACTTGGTATAGGTTTTTTAATTTTTAAACTAACGCATATTGTCTACATTCTCAAAAAATGTGGGTTTATAGATATTGATTTCTTTGGATTCTAGTTCAAGGTGTTCGAAACCATAGTTGTAGAATCAACGATTGAGGCTTCCTCATAGCTTTGAGACACACTGCGTTTTTCCTCTTTATGTTTTAGACTTTGTAAGGGTTGATGGCCATCGACTTTTTCAAAAGGTTAATTGTATTGTCATAATTGAGTACAAAGTCTTTAGTAAAGACTTTTCCGCTTGCAAATTCCATAGAAACTGACTTCGCATTTGAAAATAGTTTTAATATGTCCCTTTACTTTTCTATTATCTTAATGGTATAGTCATATGTCTAAGGCTTGTATGATATCGCGCTTTACTGAGTCAGTATGGTCTATTTCTTTCTTAACAATAGGGGTAAATCCAATCGTTGAAAAACCTTGGTATCTGAGCCTCATAATACGTTTGAGATTGATTCTAGATTAGTCTAAAAACCCACCATGTGCTAGTAGCGTCCTGTTTTCATAAAATGTTGAAGTCGCGCAGGAAAAAACAAATTTATTGAATAGATTTATTGGGATACTTATAGGTTTAACTTCACAATTCTTTCATTCATTCAATGATTCCTTCAGTCGTGTCATAGAGTTTAACTTATAGAGGGTTCTCTTCATTTATCCCGGCTCATCAGATGATCTTTAGGATTATGAAACTATTAATATATGAGAGTTTATTAATTGTCTGACCAAAAAAACAATAAAGGATTGAGGGTAGAAGGGTTTGTTGTGATGTCAATTATGGCTATGTGATCTTGGGGTCAATTTTAGAAATGGTAGCTTTGATGTTGTATTTAGTATGAATCAATGCTTCATTGTTTACTTTCAACTATGGTTATTATAGATTGTTTAAAAAAGAAAAGATTTGTGTAGGCCTACTCCTAAAGGGAAGATAGTTCCTCATACCTAGGAGAGTGATTGTGAGGGCTATGTTCAGTTGTTTGTTAGATTAACCTTCTTAGTTAAGATATGAGTTTTGAAGGTATGTTATTGATAAGAATTGTGTGGACACAAATGTTTAAGTATATGGTTATTATGGGTGTAGTGAACAACGCATGGTTTTGAGAATCATTTTGTCGGATGATCCGTGAAATCTAGTGTGACTTTGCTTTCCTCAAGGCTCTTAGAAATGAAAGAATAATTGATGGGGCTTAAAAAACGAGTTGTTAATAGTGAGTAGCCTAGCTCCCATAGGGGAAGATAATTTATGCTTAGATATCAAGGTCATTGGATTGGTCTTGTGAGTTTCATTAAGTTCTAGGTTAGGTTGCGTTTTTCACATCCAAACCTTGAGCAGGTTGTAAGAGAGTATAGAAGTAGTCCCATTTTGTTTAGATTCATCTGTGATCAATTGAGGAAGTTTAGTATAGGTTGTTTTGTGAGTTGTAGTTGCTTGTATGATACGTCTATAATTTTTATGAATACTGGTAGACATCTAATACGGACAAGTCAATGTAAAGAATATAAGAAAGAAGCAAGAAATATTTGTTCCTTCTAAGTGTAATAAGTTGTTCCTTAGAGGTAGTATTAGAGTTTGCTAGCTTACTAGAGCTGTCGGGGGCTAGAGGCCATGATATGTTCCAATGGTCCCTAGTGCATCCTTTTTCCTCTAAAACCTACTTACTCTGATATTATAGCTGAGATTGAAAGGTACTCTTAGGTTATGGCTTACATTGAAGTCCATGTGTGAATGGTATATTATTTCCATAGATCTTCTAAGTGAATAGCATATTCTAAGAAAAATCTGATGTCTTGTTATTAAACAACTGATCTTATATTAATTATATGCGATGTTTTGCCTGCAGGTTTTTAGTTCTTTGAAGTAGAGGTTTGTTGATATAGACTTTAATGAGATGAGTAATATGAGCATTCTTAGATGAGAGATTTGATAGGATTCCCTTTTGAATAAAATGTTTTTCACAGAGTAAAATTGAAATTTAGAGTAACTCGCATGAGTGGGTATTGGGAGAGCAATGTGTTTTTCAGTTAGGAGATGATAGGTCGCCCCTCCGTCCTTTTTTTAAATGATAAGATATACGATATTTGATATGCGTTTTTTGGGTTGGTAGAAGTCCGTTCTACTCCGTACTTGTTGGGCATTGATTTAGTTGGGGGGGGGGGGGGGGGAGTGGGAATTTCTTCACTTTGCTCGTCCCTTGGTTGTGTGTGCTCTTTAGATTGATATTTCATTCATCGCATAATTGGTATGGCTATTCAATGACTTGTGACTTACGAAGTGTTAAGAATCTTCATAGAGGACAAGATGATCCGCCAGGGGAGATAAATGTAACACAGCACACGGAAATCTTAGGCTAAGTCTGAACTAAGAGAGTTCTAAAAAAGATTTTTGTACGATTTGTGAGGTGTTTCTCAGCTGGTTGTGTTGGGGGGGGGGAGAAAACCTTGTAAAATATGTCAACCTGCCCGATGGGTACTTATAATGAGATATTTTCAAGGTTTAGGGAGTTTAAACGTTAAGACCCGGGGGGACGCGGGGCGAGGTCGGCCATCTGGGTTGTGGTTACTGTTAGACGGACGACCTTAAAAAACTACAATCTACGGCCATAAGAAGTGGTGTCAAAAAAAGTGCACTGTCACGGGCGTGATCGGTTTTGTGGTGCCACCGTCTGGCTGGTAGGTGGAAACCTCCCATTCCCCGTAGGTGGGGGGTGGGGGGGGGGGGGCTGTGATCAAGGACTGAAGTTGGTGCCGCTTTAGAATTTGGCACAAACATAAACACACATACATTCACCTATAGAGGTTAGAAACGCCCTTTAGAGGAATGTCGCCACCTTACGGTCTTTGGGTGGTGAGGGTCCTGTTAAGTTCCTCTTGGCTCTGGCTTGTTTAAAAAAAAAAAAAAAAGAAAAAAACAAAAGAGAAAGTGTTTTGGAAAGTTTTTTAGAGTTTAGGGGTTTGGGAATTAGTCATGTAGTATTAAGGTAGAGGGCTGGTTGGTTCGTTAATTATCGCACTTCTATAATACTACTTATTGAAACGCGCATAAACTAATATCGATCTTTAACCTCATTGCCATCTAAGATGAGGCCAGATAGCTCTCCAAGATTCTTCCTCTGTAAAAACAAGAAGTAAGAAGAAAGAAGAAGAAGAAGAAGGGAAGCCAACCTAGGTCGACTTTCTCCGTGTTCAACATTGATTCTTAGGGCATGATCACTTATGTTATATTTTCAAATATGGGTTCTTAGCCTAGACCGCCATAGATGCTCCCCTGCCTCAGTCTTCCCCCCAATTAGTAATGTCAATAAACACAATTCTTAGTTAGGATTTGTGCTACATAGATTGTGGTAGGAGGTAGGGGAGTTTGCCGGGGCAATGGTTCTCCATCCTAGTGATAATGTCTAATTATAAAATTGGTATTATCATGTATTGATATATTATTATTGATTTCATATGATTTATATGTAAATCCTAGTCTAAATTGATGATGTTGATATTGTGGGATTATCTCTTCCTATTCAAATTGTCATGTGATAGGATATGATAATAAGTTTAGGAATAATTAACTATATGCATTGAACTTACTAAAAGCAACCTTAATGAATATGATTGTATCTTAGACATGAAAGTTGGTATTGAAGGGCTTTATGATCAATTGTGACTCGCATCGATTCCAGCTCTAGTAAATGTAGGTAATATGATAGCATACTCTATACCTTGAATCTAGGTAAAAGAAGATGTAGAAATAAATTTATATTAAGGTTGTGAATAATGATAGCCTGAAGGATCACTTCAGGGTGAAGACTCTAAAGTCTAATCGGTTGGATTGTGGTGAAGATGGACTTTAACCTGTTACTCACTAACGCTAAGCGCCTTGATGAATGCTTGACAAATTGAAATGGATTTAGAATCACTTGGAAGCACATGATTAATTTTTGCAAGGACAATCCTTCAAATGGCGACACAACATTGAGTTGTAAGAAGCCTTACAATTCAAAGTAAATTAGGGAAATTTGTGGGCTTGGCTGCCAAGGGGTAATTTATTGAGATGAGTTCACAACAAAGGAGTGGGTTCTACGGACGCGGGCAAGTTTAAAACAAAGGTAGAACCACACGCCGTGGTTGATGTGAGGATCTATCGGCTTATGTAAGAATAAAGGGGGACGTCTTAATAACGTATTAGAGTGTGGTTGTGTCTGCCAGTCTCTCTTTCCAAAGCTACGAAGCTCAACATGAATGGGATTCCCTTTAGCATAGTTGATGTTCAGGTTCTAGGTAGCAGTTCCTAATGCCAATGGAACTAAAATACATGCAAGCTTCTCAGTTCAAGCATATATGACGAAGAAGTAGCATACAACATAATGAAATAAATAATAGTGTTCAAGTGGGGGTAAATGGACTTATACATTCTTAAGATAGTATCCTAACTGCATAAGTTCGGGGCATGTGAAGAAGAAACTTAGACAAAATGACTTAAAGAGAGAGTATGGCCTCATAGTGTTCTAAGTATAAAATAGTTGTACAGCTTAAGTAAGTATCCCAAACTCCACTCAATCGTATATGTGCCAGTTAATGGAACTTAGAGACCATACTAAGAATAGTATCTCAAAAAGGTTCAAGTTATTATGACTAAGATTGTGCTAAGAGAGGTACGCTCATTAGTGTTCTAGAAATAGCTAAAGATAGCAGCAGGTTCCATAACGCAGAGCATTAGTAAGAGTACCTCAATTTGGTAGGTTAAAAGGGGCATGATTAGTATTATGGGATGCTATGATTGCATTGTAGCAGTAATGATCTTACTGTAAGGGCTACTAAAGAATAATTAAAAGTTTATATGGATTGCGCCCATAAAAGGGGCAATTCCTTGGTAAGTTGACTACACTAATAGGTAGAGATCTCTACGAGTTAGAGAGTAAGCTATATGATCAGTCTCGAAGAGAGATTAATAAATGATTAGGATGTCTTCAAGGTTATGGCTTATCTGTATGGGTGTATGGATGCCTTTCATAGGTCAGTTGCAAGCAAAGTTTTGGATTTAGAGGTAACCTAGTAATAAATGGTGCCCTTTCGATGTGGCGAATAGTTTTAGAACAACCAGATATACGCTATGTATATGGACTATGATTTAGATGACATGAAGACGGCTATGTCTTGAGCATATTGAATGTGGACTAAAAAATCGCCCAAGTGATGGACCAAAGGAGGTCTTTTTTTTTGTCTTTTACCTTGGATAATAGTATGTGATGTTATCCATCCCTTACATGCTCTTGCGAAAAGTATACTTGGAGGTGCCTTCTCCTGAGTAGTCCTCTTGTAATAGGGAATAACCATAAGGTTGAGTATGTAAGCTATGAATATTCTAAGTAAACGACTATATGACATGAGACGATGATGTCTCTTTCTATTCTCATAATAGTATGTCTTATACATGTTTACTTGATAATTTATTATATGTCAGTTTGTAGAGATTACGCTATGGACCATATGATTATGGCTAGGGGGGGGAGGCACATAAACATGATTGATACGGGACTGGAAGTGAATGTGTGAGAGAGAGGGAAAAAAAGCTCTCAGGATAAGGAAAGCGGATCGTGCGAAGAGGGACTCCAATCTTTTTTTTCCCCCTCCCGTCAACCCCCCATTCCCGATCCCGACCTTAAACACGAATCTCTACCGTAACGCAACTTCTTCGACAATAAGTGGAGGTTCGTCAGAGATACAATCGCCACGCCTTACCAGAGACGGTTTGTTTGTGGGGGGTAGAGGTGAGTAAAGAAAGAAGGGGGGATGATATAGATCTTTTGAGTGAAGAGAGGGGAGAGGGCTTTCTCTTACTTCATCAGCGTCTATCTTCTTTCTTTATGAACAATCATGTTATTTTCTCTAATGATTTATGTCTTATGATGTTGACTAACGGCATATTTGAGAGATGATCTTATGAGGTTGTGCTAGTCTTTCATACTGGTATATTTTGTGTAATAAACCATATTGGGCCTACATTCTACAGCCAGAATGTGATGATTATTAGATTGAGTTGCTTCGAGGCTAGGGTGTTGTATGAGGTTGTGCTTGTATATTTGAGTATTAATATGAAAGATAAGGCTGTTAGTAAGATTAGTTTTTCTTCCTCTTAAAAAAGAGTTATATAGAGAGGGGATTTTTAAATAAGATCAAATGCAGTTACAATTATAATAACCGTAGCTTTATAAGAAGGCGCTGAAGAATTAGGAGGAAGGCATGCTAGACAAGGACAAGACGACATATGAAGGAAATTCTAAGTGCATGGCGCATAAGTAAGTCAGTAGTAATAAAAGTAAGTAATTTTCTTAATAAAGGCAAATTAGACTAGTTTAGGTTACGATTATGAGAGATAGATAATTGAGATTATGCAGCTCAGTTTAAAAGGGAGATGGATTATGTATGTAGAAACGCAATATTAACAGGTATGGGCGTCAAAGAGCGAACTTATTTTTTCTAAAGAAAAAAAAACGATTGAAATAACCTGTGCCATTCGAATTATGAGATAATGAGATTAGCAAGTATTGATATTATCAGGAAAAATTAGTCATCGGGTCATAAATTAATTTGTACCAGGTTATTAACAGTTCACAAGGCTTATCCTATGCTCTTATCATCCCGGCTCACAAAAAAACCTTTTGGCATTCTGGCTTATGAGTGTCGCTCGATTCTGTTGAATCAACAGTAAGTAAGAATCACATGTCTAACCTCATGAACAAGCAGAATGTTGACTCATCGAAAAAAAAGAGTCACGTCCTGAAAACCCGAATCGGCCCCATGCAACAGTAGTGATTAAATCCCGTTCGTTAAACCTGAACGCCCTAGCTCCGTGATCCGAACTCTGACATAGGTAATGGGGAAGAGGGATCGTGTATGGAGAAGTAAGAAAGGAGGTTTGCAGATTTTCAATGATCGGGCTCTTAGAGAGAAAATGGGAAATTGTGAGATCGTAGTGACACCATGTAAGCAATTCCTAGCGAATGAGAGCTCATAAACTCGCGGCATATAGAGGAATGATCTTGTTCTTGGTGTGCGAAGATAGTGAAAGGATCTCCGTAACGGGGCAAGTGGACAGATGGACAGTGTCGAGGGGTCACATCAAACGTGTTAAAAAGAATGTTCCTTCTATGCCTCAAAATTTAATTAGGGAGCTCATGATTTTTAAATAATAATAGTTATAATTTTTATTATGACTCTACTCCCTTCATTTTAGCACAAAGAAATATTGCCGGCTTATTTCTTTAGTTTTTTTTTTTTTTTTCCAAAGTATGAAATGATGACCGCTTTTTCCTTTTGAAAATTTTTTTAAACCATTTTTAAAAACCATTTGTCACGTAGGCATGTTTTCGACATCAAAGGATTAAAAGGGCAAAATTTTGGTACGATTTGATCAATAACTTAATAAATTTAGAACCCACAAATTAAAAAAAAAATGAAAAAGCTCTCTTATTTTCTTAAACGAATCACGTTTCAAGTCAGAACTAGGGTCATCCTTCTTAACGAAGGGGGGTATTTTAAACAAATCTTATCCTAATTTGTAGAAAAAGTTAATACTTGTCATAAAAAGAAGAAGAAATAATTAAAAGAAATCTTGACATAATCTTGGAGATATTATATCGGCAATGAAATAAATTTTAAAAATAAAGATGATTATATTATCGAATTGAAAACTAGAAGAAATCAATTATATAAAAATTTATTAAGCAATTCCAATTTAAGAAACGCGCATTTACTTTTTGGCTTTCCAGAGGACTATATGTTTCTGAGTTGTCCCAGTCGGGGAGGTGTCCACTGTGGTTGCTAAAAAGGGGTGTGGCCGTTTACCTTGTATCCTTAAGACAGCTCAAAGGCTGTCAGTTCGATCCATACTAAATATGGGGAAATGGAATTTTCGTGGGCGCGGCAGTGTTTGTCAACTCGGTTTTGGGAGTGGACGACTGTGGAGAAGACGATATGCACGTGGGTGGTCGTGTTGGTGTTGAATCAATGCATACGGCGGCGGTGCGACCGTATGGCAGATGAATGAGGAAGAGTAGGTATAAGGCGGTTAGCGCCATCATCGAAAAATGGATCCCTATGATTTCAGTTTGGCGGTTTAATAAAACATTGGTATTAGAAATTAACGTCAGGAGTGTGTATTTGGTAAACAATTTTCTCTTGGGTGGATTGTTGCCGTCTGGTAATTTAACAGAGAGATGAACTGTAGAAATGGTAGTAGCTATTATGTTCCATAAATTAAGAAAGGAAGGTGCGAGCATCCCTATTTTAAAAATAATTTTTTTTATTTTTTCGGTGGGTACTAAGATAATTTTTGTATGCTTCTCTCTTTCATCAGACTACCTATTTATAAAATTATATAAGGGATAATGCTCAACGAAAGTAACCCCCTCATTCTCTATGTCGAATAATAACCAGAACCACATTTATAATAACAAGTCCTATTAAAAGCCCGCACAGACTCCCTTTAAATGTATTTATAAATAATTTTCTACCCCTTCTTTTCAGCCTACCGTTGGGGCGCTATCACTTGTATGGCCGTGCGAGGGTATGTGGACATTTTTTTTTCAAAAACTGGAGTTGCTCAGTACGTAGATCAAAAAGGGGTAGAAATTATTTTATAAATGAGTTCGGGTGAAGAGTTTATAGACATTGTATAAGAGTATTAAATTTGTCTTGATATTTGTGTCAGGCCATATGTTGAGTAGGAACTAATACATTTAACCCGCCAATTATAATGACATGGTTATTTTGGTACATAAATATGTTTTCTTAAAACATTGTATGATTCAAATAAACGATGTTTATGTCTTTTTAATTTTGATTATGGACGATATAAACACCTTAAAAATACATAACTTGTATACATATTTACAGCTGTGAGGACCTGTATTCTAACTTTGGACATAATACATTGTAGATACAAATGTTATGATGTCGCCATAAAAAAAAATTATGGCCTCGTTGTTATAAAAAAGTATATATTTTGGTGATAAAGGTTTCTTTTTTAATGTATATTATAATAGTGGGGTAAGTTCTCTTAATCTCATATAGCAAGATCATTATATTCGCTAAAGTACAACTTAATATAAATATATTGTTGGCATTTTCGAAAACTTCTAACCTAACGGCAAACAGACCGATCTCATGTAGAGATGAATGATTACCCAGAATTGTGTGTAAAATGAGTGGTAAATCATCAAAAAATACATTTAAAAAGTGATTGCTAAATTTTGAATATTATATTTGACGCTTTAGATAATACTGAGTTTCTGATAACTGATTATCACGATATCAGCAATCTTTTCATAAAACATTTTGCAAGCCAACCTCTGAATAATGGGCGTCAAGTACTAAAAAGTGATACAGACAGTGAGGATGGCGGGCTTCGATAAAGAACCATATGGTGATGAAGGGTAAGATTAGAAATACTCATAGCATATGAAACTGAGAAGAATATAATAAAGTACTTTAATGTGAGTTTGACATTTAACTCTACAAAGGGAAAAGTACATAGCATTTCACATCAACGGTCTTGATAACTGCTTGATTGTTCTTAAGGGTCTTCTGGCTTGCTTTTGAGAAATGATTTGCTGTAGAAAAACATAACAAGGAAATACATGGAAACTAGAGAAAGATTACTAAATAAGTAGTATGTTTTTTTTTTTAACTTAATGACATATAATAATACTTTTCCTTTGGATTTAAAAAATTGTTGTTTCCACTTGGAAATGATCATGTCTTAGCTTTTTGATGTGATGCAATCGTGCTTGGCATCAATAAATGTAATAGTGGGCAATTAGTTTTGTTTATAATATAATATTCTTAAGAACTCATTGTGGTTTTGGCAAATATTCGATAGTTTCTTTGATTTTTTCACCTATGATGTACGACATATGAAGTGACAAATTAACTAGTTGTTATGTTGTTGTAAATATATTAATTGTTGGGGATTTTGAAAATTGAAAGATGGTTATAGAAAAATATTAAAGGTGCTGTGGTGTATTAATATTGATAAATGTGGATAATATTTTTTTTTTGTTTTCATATGCGTTATGGTAAGTCAATGATACTAGGAATTTGAGGATTGGTTTTAAAGCCTAATTTTAGAGCGTTGGGTTTTTTTTTTCTCATTAGTCTAAGACGAAATAAGAAGAATTCTAAAGCTCTGAGAAATCAAACGAGTAAATAAGTTAGACTCCCGCTCGATAAAATTGCACTTGCAGAGAAAGGGGGCTACTTTTTGGGTTGTCCTTATATTGTTTTGTAAAATACTGAAGGAACTATTCTTTGCTCATTATTTTGATATCATCCTAAAAAAACTGTCTATATCCAAAGAACCTTTAAAATAAGTGTGTTTTTGGAAATAATCATTTCAGCATAATGATTTCTAATTTAGATGACAAAATAATAAAGGGATACATGGTTATAAACAGATTTTAATAATACCCTAATAACATTCCTATGTTGAATTATGTTACAACATTGATATTAATCTAAGGGGATATCAGAAAAATGTCACATTTTGATATTCTTCTGATAAGGAGCAAAATCATATAGCAACGTGGCAGGTTGATTCATACTCGTATTTGCACATGTCGTTATAAATTTCCAACATTATACAAAATGTAATATGTCTTTTATTTGTGTTCACTTGATTACATCAATCACAATAATTAAAAATGGGCAGATAATATCAATCAGTAAGTATGGGCATCGCAGCAGGGCCAGTCCAATCCAGTGGCAAGTCTCATGAATAGCAATTTTCGCCTAATTGGATGGCATTGATTATTTACCAAATGGCTCCAGTATGGTCAAAGCAAGGCCCTGAGAAGACATGTCATCACTTTCATGCTTTTCACGATACCAAACGGATTTGGCTTTTTTGATTTCTACGAGAAAAGAAAGTAAAATCGGCTCACCGAGTAACATATAATATTACATATGCCTTCAGTTTACAATGAACAAAACAAACTCTTTTTATTATTATAGTTAATAACATTCAGTGAAATTTTCACACATAGTGAATATTATAGATAATAGGTGAGTTCCCCGCACTGTAAAACATAATAATAATGATAATAAGTCCAATAAATGTGGAAGAATGTATATAAGCATAAGTCTACCTACTATGATAGACACGGTTGCTCATAGACTGGCAAAACCGAAGCGGATAAGAACTTCAATGAAAAGTTTAATAGTCAGTACAAGGTTCAATAAACCGGTCATAACCTTAGTCGACCGCATCTAACATGTCGCTCCAAGACTCTATCTGTCTAATCACGGTTTCCCCAAAATGTGGTTAGAAATAGTAAGAAGGTAAGGCCTAAATGTGTCTCTCCTCGCCTCTCCTCTTGCTTCTCTCCCGCATTTATTTCTACTATATATTTGTACCGATCTCACAAAACTCGAACACACCTAACAATTCCAAACCCGTCAACCACCTTCCTGTCTTACTTAGTCTCATCTCTTTTAAAATTATAACTCATAATGACCAATCCCCTTCTAGAAATGTCGCGATATTATTTAATAACACCTACACGCAGCATTACATGCAATTTTTAAAAAGGTTTTCCTTATTTTTCTGCGTAAAATTTTACAACATGTTGAAAAGTATATATTAGGTAGAATAGATTCAATATTTTTGTGTTATAACCTCGCACCATTTGATTAGCCCAAATGAGAAGAAAGGATGAGAGCGAGAAAAAGGCAAGTCATAGTTGACAACTTGGACTGGAGAGCTTTACCGCCATTATTATATATATCTTTGAAAAACAATTATATTTCTAAAGTGAATTATTCTTCAATCCCCAAATTTACCTATTGAAGACAGAAAGGGGAGAGAGTTTTCATTGTGAGGGCATAAGTAATATTGCGCTAGGTATATACTGTGGCTAGTGAACATTTCAAGAATACAAATTGAATTCACGAAGAAACAGAACAAACATACCGATTGGAAACTAGAGGTAAGATAATATAAAAATTTAGCATGTTGTCTTTACGGTATTGAGCAACATTATTCCCTTTCATTTTGGTGGGGTTGTCGTGTGACAATTTGTGATGCAATGTTGTGCTTTACAAAAAGAATACCATGCACCAAATTGGCATGTAATAGATGTAATTAATTTAAATATATGTATTGTACACTGAAAAATTAAGAATTTTCCTTAAAATAAAATGAAAGAACTGTCAATATAAATTTTGTCTGTAAAATTTAATATCCTGAGCTTTTAATTATTTTGAGAAGTAGATAGATTTATAATTATTTATATTTATTTGGTTGAAATATTGAGAAAATAATCAAATTATGCGCCTTATTAAATTATAAAATAATCTATATTTTGCGGATTTTTCAAACTACATACTTAGACTTACTTACGACTTTATTGAGGTGTTATTTTTACCCCCTAAATAATTATTTTTATAAGAAATGGATTAATAAATAAACAAATACCCGCTTAAATAAAAAACGTGATAAAATCAGGGCCATCTATGTGGCTTGTTTGAGGCAGCCACATGGCTTGACACGTGTGTTTCGGCCTATTGAAATGTGAAAAAAAAAAAGCCTTTCCTCCTTTTTCTCATCAATCCTTCTTCTTCATCTTTTGTGGCAGCAGCCCTCATTTTTTATTTTAATTATTTGGGATATGCACAAGTACCCTCCCTCTAATTTATGATTGAATTTCTACTAGAGACAACGCCTTAAATTTAAAAACTAAAGTGCCTATAACCGCATCAGGGAAAATTATTTTTTGTAATTTTGTACTTGCTTTGTCTTAAAAACACTTGGCACACATCCGTTATCCAGCGCGATGAAGCGCGTGGGGAGAAATTGAATGGTGGCGTTGCCGATATCCAAAAGGGTGCCCAAATTAACAAAGAAGATAATTTCTAGGGGTAGAGGACTCTTAAGTTTAGGTAAGGTGTGGGGTCTATTAGTATAAAATGGTCAATAGTTCTATTGGGATACTTGTGGCTTTTTCGACACTATTTTTTTTTTTTGTGGAAAGTTTTTCGAATTTGGTTGGGGAAAAATATTAGGGGATATCAAGCGAAAACTTGAATTCTTTCAATTTTTTTTAATTTTATCTTTCCCCACAGTAAATTTTTCCTAAGGCCTCAATCGTTTCACAATCACAGACTATTCGTCATTTGCGAAGCATCGGTCAATTAATATTAGAAAATTCCATACTATTTCCAAAACACGATTATAGCATAATCTTTTATATATCCTTCATTTGAGATATCTTTCAAGTGTTCATGATTTTCAACCCGCATTAGTTTCATCAATTCTCAACTATCCTTGCGTGGTTTTTTTCCATCCTCTAATTCTTTTATTTATTAGGTAGATTGATTTGGAAGAGTATTACATGAGTTTGTAAATTTGTATTGGAACACTATATAAAGAATTTCCGTAAATGGTGGTGTCTAAGCAAAATTATTGTCTGTGTAACACACCTTATTTAAATAAAGGTATTTGAATGATGGAGAGACATTTTTTTATATTGGCTATGGAGAAGAATAGAATAAATAGATTTAATTTAGAAACATAAAAAATTAAAAATATACATATAATATTTATGAAAAAAAGAAGTTAAAAGGGTAGTTATGTTTATAGTAATAAACTTTTAATGTTGATTTTGCGTTCCTATTTTTGTTCATCTTGCCTCTCAAGAGAGAGAGAGAGTGTTAATATATACACTGCAGCATAATGGACAAATATTGGGCAACGAAAGCATTTAGGGAGGTAGTTTATCACAGTTATAAACAAGATAAATCATATTCAGGTGTGGGTGTATAAGACACTCCGTACACAAGTTGAAGTGTCGTAGTTGAAAAAATCGGAATATAGATTAAGTAGGATTTGATATTCTTCATCTTAATTATTTTATGAAGGCATTTTTGGAACAAAATTACAGAAAAATTCTTCGGTTTGATACATTCCGATCCAAGATGGTGAAAAACCAAGCATAGCGGACACCTAAAATAACTCCCAACAGGGGGCGTAAAAAATGAGTTTTTTTAAAAATAATTAAAAAGCAAAAATATTTCGTCTAAGTAGAATTTTTAAAATACTTGCACCTAAAGTCACCACTGCGTCTCTCACTATAAGGATCGACTCGAAATAGGTTCGGCTCATTAAACTAACGGGGAAGAGCTCAAGATTTTCCATCAATCTTTTAACTAATAGCTACTAACATAATGAATTCATCAACACAACGCTGAATACAAAGAGAAAAACCAAGATAAATAACAGATAGTGCAAGGACTAGAAAGTCTAACTAAGTGACATACATCAATAATAAAATTTGACAGGCAATAAGAGCTCCAAGAAACTCAAAAAAAGCAAAAGAAGTAGGCTGTATTCGCAAAAAGTTGAACGCAAACTAAAAACAAGTGTAGTGACTGACTGACTTTAAATCTGCTGGCGATGGATCCCATGAAAATATAATATCAAAACGCTAATCAATACAATCATCGTACTCAAATTAGAAATTTCAATCTCAATAAAGCCAACAAGAACGCTAGCTATATTTTTCACAAACCCACCCTCCGGTCAAAGATGCTCCCATTTTTTTTTCCACAACCCCTAAAATCAGCACCCACGTATGAATTCTCATAATTTTAAAAAAAATGAAATAGCGAAGAACAAGCAAATAGCTAAAATCTACTAGGGCTATAAATTTGAAAAATCTGAAGAGGATAAAAAAAGAGTGATAATTGCGACATTACAATATACGAAGGTGAACTATTATGAACCCATAGAATGGCATCGCCACCATCCACAGCTAGATGTAAAAACACAACAAAACTCAGAATACTTCATACACAAACATCACAATCAACTACACAACAAGCTGAGTACCGCCACTTCACTAAATTCCAAGAAATGGAAGCGTTTGATTTTGATTTTTTTTTCCCTTTTAGCTCTTGTGATTTGTGATTCATTGTTCCATGTTTGGTAGTGGTGGTGGTGAAAAACAATATTGCTTTGGGTAAAGAAATGCGTTATTTTATTAAGTGGATCGGGTTGGGTTAAAATTGATTAAATTAAGTAAAATTGAATAATTGTAATTAATTTGATAATTTGGGGTGTTTCATCCAAGGAGGGATATATTTGTTAAGTTTATTGAAGACATGGGTACAAATAAGTTGTTTTAACGGTAGGGGTAAATTCAAGAAATAAAATAAAATTGAGGGGTATTTTTGACCCTTATGACTTCTTTTCAATCATTTCGATTAATCCTAAATTACTTATGATTCCAATATAACGATCATTAATATGACACAAACGAGCATGCCAAAAATTGATGGGGTAAAGCATATAAATAGAAGTAGAAACTTTATTAATTTCAACATTCAATTTGTATATCCCATAACATGCATACCCCTTCACCACAAAAACACCCTTCTTCATTATTACATATTGATCAAGCCTGTTTTATTAAGAAAAAATAGATATCAATTTTTTCCTCTTAAAAGGAGTATAAAGTACATCTTTTATAATTAATACCCTTCGAGAATTATAACACAATTCGAGATCTCTCTTTCAAAGCACTTGAGTAGTGTAAGCATCACCTAGCATGATGATTTTGAGCTTCTCAAAATGAGTATATTTTTTAAATCAAGTCTTTGTCATAACAAACATGACGGTTTGCACTAGAATTAGTCCATCATCCATCAACATTCTCAACCATGTTTATGTCGGTAATCACCGTATCAAAAGGTTCTTCGGTAATATTTGTCTGAGGGTTAGGACCACGTTTTCAGAATCTTCAAAATCGAGCAATATGTACACTCTTGCCACAAACAAAGCATGGTCCCTGTTCTTGAACTTGTTGATTTTGTGCTTGGTTATTTTCACCATTATTTTTCTTGGGAGGTCTACCATCATTTTTCTTGATTTTTTTCTTCTTAGGCATTAAAGAAGTATTTTTGTGAGTTGAAGGAGTAGCATTATTCGAAATAATTAAATTTACATTCATTGTGATGTTGTTCTCTTCTGTTTGTAAAGATGCATATTGGCCCCTTCCTTCTTCTTCCATGCGGATTTTCATTATCAATGTTTCAAGAGAGGTTTCCTTTTGTTTATAGCGCATAGTTTTTTAAAATTTCTTTCAAGAAGGTGGAAGTTTATCTACTATGCCACAAACAATAAGATTATCTCCAATTTTAACATCTTCGGACCTAAGCTCTCCAACAATCATGATAAAGTCTTGAGCTTGATCTACCACTGATTTGTTCTCCACTATTTGAAAACGACAAAATCTACCACCACATATTTTTTCGCTGTTAGTCTATTCAGGATCATACTTACTATGTTTCGTTTCAACAACTTTCTTTGCACTAGAGTACGTTCTCTATTAATAATCCATAAAAAATCACAGATAGACAATTAAGTAATTATACTACAAACATTTTATGGGAATCACCATTCGTACTTTTCCAACGTCTCTAGATGAGAAATAGTTTCATCATCATTCATAGAGGTGATGTTACTTTATTTGGATCTTGTTAGTTACATAAGATACATGAGAAGACTTAAGTAGAAAGTTATTTACCCTTTCCTCTCTTAAAATGGTTACCATTGAACCGTAAAATGACTTTAAAATCTCCCTGCTTGACATCAGCGATTTTTTTAATTGTAGCCATCTTGAAATCTCCTTGGAAAATGTTAGTGAAAAACTTACTAAGATAAAACAAAAAATTAACAATATTAAATTGAAAAATAAAAATGAAGAAAACAAATCTCTTCAGGCTGAGGCACGAATATCTCGCTCTCTTAAGGAGATTCAAGGCCACGGCGAACAAGAGTTTTCACCGGTCCAGTAGTAGTCCTCTTTTGACTTTGTCTCTCCAAGATACAAACAAACCTTTTACCAACATAGAATTCAACAATCTGAACAAAGATTTGAGTTAAAGCTCCACAAATAAAAAACACCTCCTTAAACTAATAAAACTCTCTTTTTGACTAACTCTTTCCGCTTATATTTTTCTTGGTACTTTGTGTTAACAAACCAAATGAAGACGGAAAGTATTCCTAGGCATGTTTGAGGGAACTTTGAGGAGATTGTTCAAGATTCATCCAACATAGTGTGGATATGAAATTCACAATTTCATAAAGCTGATAGATACATAGGTAACTTATTAGATGCTTTGACAATTAATCAATGCTGAAATTAAATGTGAACGTAAATTGTTAGTATGTAAAATTAGCCTTGCAACCTTACTTGCGCCTGAAAACTAGCTCAATGGAGAAAAAGTTCTAAGTTTATAAGGAGTCCACTATCTCATAAACCACTGTACTAAGTCGTCCATAAGAACAGGAGGCAAGGTAAGCTATTAGGGGTGACATAGAGCCAATTTCTTCTTGGGGGACCAGGCAAAAACTGAAAAAGCACATTGATTGGTTGGTTTGAAAAATTCTATTTGATATCGAACTTGATGTCTGGGAGGCAGGTTCAAATATACAAAAATTTACACTGAAAGAGATCAACATTATATGTAGGATTCAAAAAAATTTAGAATGAACCTAGTAACCTTAATCCCGAAAAAATTGATAAATTGAGTGCTAATTCTGAAAATGTAACATGATAGAAAGCGTCAAGTATTTTTTTTTCGATGAATAGTTGCCTTAGCTTCTCTGATATAATATAAGGATTATCTCATAATGCAATTTTAAAAAATAGAAGAGCAAATCCAACCTAATTTCCATACTTTGCCTCAGTGTCTTTCTCCATCATGTCAGCTAAAGCCTATTTGTTAATTACAAGAATGTTAATAATTTCACTTGAAGTATTAAAGCTAAAAAAATTGATGGAAGTTAAGAAGTCACGAATAGGAAAAAGGATGGACAATTAGGTCTCTTATATTGTCTTGGTCAATCCTTACCTTATAATCTAATTTTTGAGACAGACTTAAACCTAAGTTTCATATCTTTACATGGAATCAGAATCGGGTCTATCCCCATTTGAATACCCAAACCACATTCTAGTTTGTATGGGCGTAAATGGGGTGATATAGTGGTTGAAGTTCCACATTAGTTCATATAAGAAGATCACAACTGCTCATCTCTTTTCCGATGTGAGACTTCTTAACATTCCCCGCACACCTATACCTTACTAATTGGAAACATGGACCAAGTTAATATACGGGTCACCAAAAGGAAAAAAAGAATTTTGGAGGTATCTGACTCTGATTACAGTGAAATTAGGTCTTGGAACCTAACCTCACTAGCAAAAAGAGCTAGTTCATGAGGTAAGGATTGTAAAGATCCATATAATTAAGTAGATCAATTATCATCCCTTTTTTGATGTGGGACTTCTTAACAGGTGTCATTACCTGTATTCCAACTGACGATCTTCGATGTACAAGAATACTTTATCTAAGTCTGATGTTCTTCGCAAGATTATTGTTTTTCTCTGTTGCTCCCGTGTCTTTCGTGCCCTCACCTGCAATAATATGTTTTTAGTATACATAGTTTGTCATCCTATTTATTACCGCTAATAATAAAGGGAAACTTTCATATATTGATACTGTTAGGATCGAAAATAAGTAGGTGCAAATGCGGAAGCTAGCAATGCAAACCTCGAAAGATCACGAGTAAGAAGACAACGAGAAATATACCAAAAGACACAAAGATTTAACATGTTCGGTCGAGTTAGGCGGACCTTAGTCACAAATGAGATGAGCAATCCCACTTAAATATGAGGAGTACAAAATACAGAGGGAAACAACCGCAACCCCCAAATTCGTTGGATAAATGGGGGGTTCACACCGAGTGATAAGTATCAAGCTGTGACCCATAGTTCTCCCCCTAACAAAACACTCAAAGCCTTTAAAACGACATGTGAATGCTGGTTAAGTTCTAAGGAACATGTATTAAGATTTTCTTTCTAACCTTTTCAATTCAACACACCCCTTTGCATATATTCCATAGTCACTTTTCACCAGTGGCAGGGGAATTTGTTAAAGAAACACGAAGAGTTTTCAAGAATCCGGTAGAGAGTCATAATAAGACAAAAGTCCTGTATTCATTATTCCAAAACTTCACACCCATTCCTGATAGCTGATTCAAGAAATACCCTGACAATCATTTATGGATCAGAATAGAACTGTCCTCCTTATTTAAAGGTCATCCATTGCTTTTAACAAGAACAAAATGTTATTGCCAGTTTTTGAAGCATAAAGCGTCTCCACTTTCTCCAACGAATGTTTCTAGCCATGTGTCTTCATCACAATATGGTTGGCGAACAACTGTAGTCTTTAAACCATTGTCTTATATATTCGCCACATAATTGTTGGTGCATCAAATTCCCAATTTTCATCGGTAATTCTCGGGTTATGAGTAGAAAAAAACGAAAGATGCATCTTCTTTCTACGAAAAAATAATCTTTCATCTGGCTTTGCCATTAGTTTCTCCATTAGGACATACCATCTTGCCCATATTCCCTCCATATAGATAATCTTACCTATGATACCAGTGTTATGACGGAAAAGAGAAACAGAAAAATTTAACTTAACATAAGCATACCAAGTTTAACATGGTAAAAAACCCTTCAAACCGAGGTAGACCACCAGCGGATCGAACAAGATCCGAATCGCTTCACGTATATCAATAATAGGGTTACAAATATTCTTCTTAATGGCGCTACACAACAAGTGTCAAAGGAACAAACAAGAGCTACACCAAAACAAAAAGATAAATCAGAAAGAAACACCCCCAAACTAAACTTCTGTTCGAGACCTAAAATAGGATACTTTTGACCTCCACAATCTAATGTCCACCGTTCAAATGAACACCCAGATGTGGAACACTCAGTTCCAAATTTCATCCCGATTGCCGCAAAGATTAGTTAATCCGGCGAGAACAAGAATCTGAAACGTTGCTGGTCGGAGAAAAAGACTGGAGCCAAAAGAACCTTTTTCTTTCTCTCTCTTTCTTCTTGTTTGACAGCTCGCTTAGAAAACTCTCTAGGTTCTAAGTCTTTAAAAACACAATACCATGAGCAATTAATTATTCTCTTCAAGGAATATCCTCTATTTATAGAGTTGTTGCTTTTCCTTATTAAAGCCAAAACCAACTATCAAATAGGATTACCAATTCTCAATCCGTTTCCTAAATAGAATTTGGAAAACCCAACATAAAGAGAATAATTAAATCTTTTTAAAGTAGGATTTAGGCCATGGCGTATGGCTGGAATGAACATGGGGCAATATCCCAACAAGGTACCATAATTAAAATTAATTATTTATCCTAGCTAAAGTGTGCATATATTACTGACGTTAGCTATATTCTTAAGTTTCAAAGCGTGTTGCTCGGCATTCGGGTACATTTTTTTAAAGTTTTCTCGAAATTTGAATTTCTGAAATCTAACAGCGGCAATACGTTCTAGAAAACGGTTAAAAATTCTTAACTTCGGCAGGAATGTTAGCTCGTTAGATTTTTCTACAAGTTATATCTTCTTCGTACAGCCCAATGATTTCTCTTTGTACATCCGATCCAATCTGTGGTGATAAACTTACGATTCTTTTTGTAGTAACGTATATTTTATTTGCCCATCGATCGTATTTGTTATTTTCATTACATGTAGGATAAGAAACTTGAAAAAACAAAACAATAGAACATGATTGTATATGTAATTGTATAAATTCTCCATGAATAGTTGTGAGTTTATTCTAACCGGGTGGGTTTGCAATTGTATTTTGAGAGATCGAGAAGAATAACTTAATTTTCCGATAATAAAGCTCATAAGTGCTAATCACATGAGACAAAAACATACCATATCATCTATTAAGATATACAGATAAACCAGCTGTGTTACTCCCAAAGCAACATCAGTTATGGTCTGTACAATGTTGACAAAAAAAGGTAAGTCCAATAATTTGAACAAGAAAGATGTTGCCTATAACATAGAATTAGTTTTATTAAACTTTAACCATATTCAAACCCATTTTTCACCAATTCAAATCGTCAAGACTTACTATCCGTAATGATAGCGTCTAGGAGTAAAACACAGAACAGGATACCCCTTAATCAGTGTAGTGAATCCTTCAGGAACAGTGTCGTAGCATAAAACCATCAACACATTCCACTATTTGTATTCCAAGAAAATTTCATAAAAACAAAATCTTTTTTTTTATAACATATGGGAGTAACCTTTAGTGGAATTACGCTGCTGAAGAATGGATAATCCCTCTTCTTATTTCCGGGAAACTTTTTTCGAATCAGCAATTTGGCGAAAGTACATGCGAAAGAAGGAAAAATAAGAGGAGGGTGTCATCGCCAAGTGAATGGTGGATTCGGAAAATGCCAACAGCCTCAGCCTCACATGTTTTGGCGTTAAGAAGATGAAGATACCGATAGGTTTTGATTTGTCAAGAGTCGTTTTGCTAAGATTCCGAATTATAGTTTTCCACGAATATTTCTTGTGATTCATGAAGGTTTTGTTCATCCAGTACTTGTGGTACTATAATGTGTTTATCTAAGTCTACCTTTGTTTGTACCCATTTCATTTCGCCATTTTTCTTTTCTACCACCACCTACAATGAATGAAACATGCAATTTAAGAAATATATACTCTCTTCAATTATCTAATTTGACTTGACACAAAGTTTAAAAAAATAAAAAAAACTTTTAAATTTGATCAAATTAAAGTTATGTCAAATATTGTGTCCTTAAATATGTCAAGTGAAATAAAAGTATTGCAGAAATACATAAAATGAGTTATTCTTTTTTTAAATAAAAATAAAATAGAAATTCTTGTTAAGGCAGAGGGAATAATAATTATGGCATATGAGGTTTTTGGATGTTTAATTCCATTAACAATATTTATGTGTTATACTTACTTCAGAAAACTACACTAGTCTTGCTTGCAAGTATTTGAAAATAGTTGTAATTTAATTTTTGGGTAATTAATACTCCATGTTTCAATTTATTTGTGCTATTTTTCATTTTAGTTTATCTAAGAAAAGAATGTTTAATTTCCTCCTTTTTTTGGCAATTTTTAAAGTTTGCTTCCAACATGACAAGTTTAAAACCTTAAGATTAAAAAATGTTTTGATATATTTGACATATCTTTAATTTAAATATCAAACGATTAAAAACTCTTGTTTACTTTTAAAAACTTCATGTCAAGTTAACCAGGTCAAATGAATATCCTTAATTTAATATCACAAGAATTTTTACGTGAAGGCTTGGGAAACGAGGATGCTTAAGCTAAAGTATGAACCAAATTCTCTTTGATTAATTGAAGGTCATTGCTTCTTGATTTGCTTCCCATAATATAGAGGTTTTAACCAAACTAAGTCATTAATAAAGCATCACCGAAATAATAATGGTTTTTCTAAAAATTTACAAAAAATAGTATAAACGTATTCCACAGTAACGTTTTAGGATGATATTTTATTTTTAAAAGTTGATTGGCGTCAGATTGATATACGTTTACTCACAGAGGAACGTATTTATCTTAAACAAAGTTTCATTAGGTAACGTTTTTAGGAAGTAAAACGTTACTGAAGATAACGTGTTTAGAAGTAAACGTTTACTTACGTACGTTATATTTATCAACCTAATGTTGTAGTTTTTTTTGTTAAAAAATATATCCTAAACGTTCCGTGAAATACGTTTATAATAGTTTTGTAAAATTTTAGAAAAATGTATTACTTTGATAAATTATTTTATATAATGACTTAATTTGGTTAAAAAATCCATAATATATAACTAAAACATGCACGTTGAAGTTGGGCTCATGAAATAACCTTGACGACGGAGTCAATACCTCTTTGCCAGATGCTTTACTAGCTTTACACTTATATTCAATCGATATCAGATTCGATTTTTGTCCGTCTTATCGACTCCATTAATAATTAACTTGTTATTATCGATCATATGGAAAATGAGTTTTTATTAATTTTATTTTACCATGGATATTATTGGGTTGGGGATTTATGGCGTATAGATGGAATATTTTTTTTGGGGGGGATTGGGTTGTGTTAATTAATGGGCCAATTTGATTAGCAAGGACAACAAAAAAACATAATTATTGGTTGCTTGTTGAATGAGAAAACATTTTTTAGTGATTAATTTGTGAATCAATATCTTTTTCAGAAAATATCTTTATTTTTTATTAGAGTGTAGAAAATACATTTTAGAAAAATAATTTGTGACCCAAAAATCATGACCTCGATAATTGATCTACGACATGACCCCGATATGCGAACTAATACAACTCCGACAACCGATTAAAAATTTGATCGACCTTGAAATCTGACCAAAGACTTGATCTCGACGTTCAATCCGAGACCCGACATTTGAATTGAGATTGGATATCTAAGATATGACTTGACCCAGACACTCAAAATTGAATACGACCGATCAATCCATATTTCGACTTTGATACTTGAATTGAGACCCAATTTACAAATCAAGAACGACTCCAACAATCAACAATCGATATGAGACCCAATTTGACATTCAAATTGGGATTTCGACCCCAACTTCCAAGTCGAGATTATCTAGTCACACCCGACTTGAAAAATAACTTTTAAACTGATTTTTAAAAAAAAATGTAATTTACATTTCTCCTGGGGGGATGGAGGGCTCATAGGGGAGTCGGGGTAGGGTGGGGTACAAAAATAAAATATAAAAATATTTTTCAAAAACGAACTTTTTATTTTAAAATTTGAAAATATTTTTCAAAAAAGTATTTGAAAGTAATATGAAAAAATGGTGATAAAAAATATTTTCAACTCTCAAAATTCAAAAGATATCACGTAAAATAAAAAAGTAAAAACAAAAATCATTTAAAATTTCAACGTGTTTAGGTCATTACTACGATCAGCATGCAACGCCGAAACCTCAATCTGCCAAACGGTTTGAGGCTTCAATTTTTGGTTGCGTCTTCATATGTGAGTTACAATCAAATGTTCAACGGAGTGAGAGACTGGTGTGAACAAAAGAATAAAATAACAAGTTAATTAAACATGAAACCTACCTTCAAGTGATTGAATGATCAAAACAAAAAAATTATCTAAATATCTTTGTTGAAAAATAATAATAATAAAAAAATAAATTATAACATATATATATATATATAGATATACTATAATAGATATAGATATATATTGATATATAGATATATATATTATATATTTATATAATTGGAGTGACACCTAATCATAATATGAGTTCCGGCTATTATGATTTCCGATCCATAATAGATGTGCATGCATGTCACCCGGTCTAAAAAAATAATTCACATAACATAAACATAAACATGATGAATCATAGTCACAACTCACACATGTACATTTCGATAACATATTCATTGCATGTGAGTGACAATATCTTTCACTTTCACATTATATCTTTTTCTAATCATATATCATGCATGCATGCATCACTAACGATGCAGCTAACAAGCACAATCTAGGTTATTTTGTCACTTTTGTGTACATGATAGGAAAAATCAAGAAACTTCAAATTTCCAAAAATGAGTTTAACGGGATTGTTATTAACAAAAAGTGGGATTAATCATTGCGCCACTCAACGTTGTACGAATCAAGTTATTTAGATACCTCAACTAATTCTTGGTCCCAATTGACATTTTTTGTTCAAAAATCATTTCCTATTTAGACACAAAATGATGTGAAAATGACGAAAAATGTGTAATCACTTGACATTGAGAGATCTCTCTTCACCCGTTAATTATTAAAAAATAATTATAATTTTGTTCTTAATTTTTATACCCCTAAGTATTTAAAATTTAAAACAATTAATTAACAAAAAAGAAGAAAAGACAGTTGCCTTTCTTCCCTTCTGTGTTTCTTATGAATTTTACCTCTAAATCCCACCTATACCCCATACCTATGCCCCACTCAGTGGTTCATCTTCTTTCCCCACATTCTTAATTATTTCAAAAATTATTGCATTTTGTTTATTTTTTTAATATTGGAGAAGAAAGATAGAAGAAAAATTTGAACATGGAAGTTTTAAAAATTGATCGATCTTCGTTCCTCTCTATTTCGATCACTCCGATTGAACCAACATCCTAATCATTAATTATAAGATGATATTAAAAAAAACTTCAAACATACATTTCAACTTTCTTGGTCAGAATCTTAAAAATAATTATTGACGGTTATTAGTTTCACAAAAATCTCAAAACCCAAATGGAAATTAACAGATTGGTTAGGAGAATAAATTGAACGGGGAGGAGATTTTTATGTTCTGTTTTACTCTGTTATCAATGGTGAAATTAAGATGGCTGCGGGAAGGGATTCACAGGGTAGAGGAAAGAAGAAGGTCAAAGGGTTTTACGTGGGGTGGGGGGGAGATGTTCTTTTTAAATATGTTTGTGATTAATAAAAATAAAGGCTAGAAATATTTTCATTTTTTAAAATTAAAAAAATTATATTTAATTGGAGATTGGGTTATGTGTCTCAAGTGTCATAATTTTATTTGTTATTTTTTTTAAGAGAATACACGTGGAATTACACGCAAAAATATTTTAAAAAAAAGTTTTCGTTTTATGTTCAATAGATACATATTCTTTAATATTAAAGTGTCTAATAGGTAATAATCCTAGTTAAAGTGTCTAAGTGAATTATGCGAACAACTTTAAGGGGCCGCATATGACTTAAGCCTAACAAAAACTAAGACATGATCATTATCCAAGAAGACAACAACAAAATCCAAAAGGGAAATATATTATACTGTCATTAAGGTAGAAAAAAAACATACTACTTTTAATATTCCTCTATTTCCAAATTCAAATGTTGTAGAATTCAATGTATTTCCTTGTAAGTTTCCACCATTATTACCTGTTTATTACTCACTATTTATTTCTCTATAAATTGTTAAATTTGAATACTCGTGTACAAATATAGTTGTTCAAAGATATATATGCCTAAGTCTCAATTTCCGTATTCTGCCTTTCTTTCTCTCTTCCTTTTCTGCCTCATTGCTTCAAATGGTGAGTATAACCCATAAACTGTAAAAAGAAATATTTGTTGGCTATTAATTGCCTTGAATTAAGTTTTCCTTTTAAGAAAAGGTTTAGGAGTGGTTAATATTTTTCTTATAGGAACAAGTTTAGGACTCTATAAATGAAGACAACTTGCTCATTTTAACTTAATCAACATTCACATTGTAATCCTAGGGGCTTTGAGAGTTTTGGTTAGAGGGAAAAACTTGTGAACACAAGCGATATGTTATCAGTTGTGTGAACCTCCCATGTATTCCCAGTGAATTGATTGAGGTTGTTTCTCTCTATATTTTGCATCCTCATATCTATATAGTGGATTGCTCATCTCCTTTGTGGACATAAGTCGATTGACCAATACACATAAAATCTTTGTCTCTTTTGATATATTTCTCGCATGTCTTCTTACTTGTGACCTTTCGAGGTTTGTTTTGCTAGCTCTATGTGATACCTAATTATTTTCTATCCAAACAATATTTGACAGTTTCTTCGTTTCAATTCATATTGGCTATCACTTTATTAGAACGATTTTTAAGAATAAAAGAAAAACTTCTCAGAAGAGCTTAATGTATTAAATATATGTGTCATGACATTTAATAAGAGAATGTCATTATAGATTAACAAGGAAAGAGTGTTACGTAAATTAAAATATAAAATATACATCTTTTAGTTGTTGATTTTGTTTGGTTGCAGAAATGCAAGTAGCAGAATCAATTTGTTGTGAAAAGATGAGTGCGGCATATACTTGGGCTTGCTTTGATATTGTAGAATGTAACAATCAATGCATCAAAAGGAACATGCTATTCATGGTGCTTGTCACTGGGATTGGACCCACCCTACTTGCTATTGCTACTCTGTTGATAGAGGATGCTATCAATTAAAAAAAATAAGATATATTGCCGTTTGTAATACTGTTGAAAATTTATAAGACATGTGATTGAGTATAATCATTCTATTAAAGTATTAATAATTCTGGTATATATAAATTCATGTACCATTAAGTCCTTAATGGGGAGTTTTCCTTTATTTGTAGGCTAAGAAATAATAATTTTGTGTTGATTTCATGATAGAAGGTAGAGAAATAGTTATATGTTAGGATGAATTAAGGTATACTTTAATCGGAAAAGAGCTTATGTTGATGTATCATTTTGTTATTGAAGACCAAGTATAGTTGTTGAAAAAGGAGTAGAGTATTCATGAGGTGATAGATTCGAGTAAGGTTTATGGTTTGTTGAAGGGGGAGTTCATGATATTTAGAGGGTTATAGAACTAATTAGGCATCGATGTATAGTGAATGGGTAAATGGTTAAGCTGTGAACGGAATTGTGACGGTAATCTATAAATAGGTAGACTGGAGACAAAGATTTTACCATTGCTCCATGTGTCTTAGTGGGCGACTTGTTTTTTATCTTTATCTCGTAGTTGTTAAGCTATTACTCGACATTATACTTGGATATTTTTATTTAGTACGAACATTAAGCGTGAATTGTAGATGAGTGTCAGTGAGAGAGGATGGCATACATGAGGGTGATGATATAGTTTTGAGATCTGATCTAGTAGGTTTGACAAAAATTAAGTGAGGAATTAAAGTGTAACTTTTCGACAAAAATTAGAGCCGTACAAGTGTGGTATTATGACTCTTACATGATAGACAAGAAATGAGTGCAAGTCATTAGGTTATCAAGAACATTAAGAGGTGCCCGAGATCGTATGTAGTTAGACAAGGTTCCAATTAAATTTATGATTTTTCATGTGTGCCTAGAGAGTATATTTGAGTTGTTAATATGGAATAAGCTGATGTGATCATTATTTTTTTCCATAAGAGTTCGGTTAAACAATTTTATAAGTTAATGCAGGTAACATGTATATAAAGTCTTTTAAAGAAGCCGAAAGAAGTTACGAGAAACATATGAGAAAAAAACTTAGAAGGAGTCTTACTGCATGCGCCTGTAGAGTTCAGTAGTCATAAAATTAGCATTTTCTGAGTAAGTACAACAAATATAGACTAGCTTAGAGATGATAAAATAGATCATAACTTTAAGGGATAATGTATAACTATCCCCTCAACATATGCCCGAAATCTCAGATACACACTTATACTATACTAAGGATCTATATCCCCCTGAACTTATTTTATTAATAATTTTCTACCCCTTTTAGCCTACGTGGTGTTTATCGAAAAAAGGTTCGAAAGGTTTTTTTTATTTAAAGGATTTTCGATTTTTTTGGACGTCGCACTTAATTTTTTTTAAACAACCATCAAGAAAACTTTGTTTTCTAAACACTAACAGAAATTGTTTTGACATTTTTTAGGGGGTTCCGGGATTCTTTAGTGTCTTAGAAGGTCGTTTTAAGGCGCCCTAAGACCACTCCGTTAACCTCACGCGTTTCCCGACGATTAACTTGATTTGACTGTTATCATTCTTAACTTTTAATTTGTGAATCTATTTTGAAGTTGAACTTCTTAAGATTTTTTATCTAGGCAAAAATTATTTATTTATTATTTATTTTATTTATTTTTTGAATACTTTATTGTTTATCTTGCAAATTTGCGAATCTGTTTTGAACCTAAAATTTTATCTAAACAAAACTCTTCGAATTTTAAAATACTTATTGTTTTTAAGACTTAGTTTTAACTCGATAAAAAGAAAGGCGCTTCAAAGGGGATTTGGAGTTTTCTAGTCCTAAAACTAACGATACTTTAAACAAACGTACATAAACAAGTAATAAAGAGAGAGAGAGAGATTTGGGTCCAAACTCGGGTTCTGTTCGCCTTGACCGAGTTTTGGACCCACCTGTTTTCTTTTGGGTTTTTGACCCATCCACCTGTCCTATTCTAAACATACAAAAATAATCACAAGAAAAGTAAAACGACAAGGGCTTATGCCCATTTACAAATAAAATACAAGAATAAAATAACGCAAGTCTTCTAGTTCGTCTTCTTTAAACTTCTTCAATTCTTCAATGGAATTGGGGTTGAATTATGATTCCAAAGCTCTTCGTCGGGCGTCTCGATGAAAGGAATTTTGAGCCTTTATGGCTCTCCCGCAATGCAAGGATAAAATGGAGTCCCACAATGGACTCGAGAGAGAATTTCCCATGCAACAAAGTAGAAATGAATTAGCATATGAAAGATGAACTAATAACACGCATCTTGAATAAAAGGAGATAACACAATTTCCAAAGAACCAATACATAAAAAAAAAAAATCACCATAATTCAAGCACGAGTGGTGTATGCCCGGTGGCACATATACACTCGAATGCACCTATCACACTGGATATACATTTTCTACTGCTTAACCAAATGCGAATGAGCGCCATCTTTATCGAACAAAACATACTCCATGCATTACAAGGAAGTCAACATAGCAATGGATGCAAAAGAACCAAGATTAAAGCAAGGGCTGCATAAAGAGACAAAATAAGGAAACTTAATTCCAAACACAAATGCCCAAATAAAACCAGCTTAAGCCATGCCTTCTCTTAGACAAAGAATAATCAGTCACCAAGGGTACTAATTATGCTAAGTATGAAATCATGTCCATGGTATCCAATCTTTGACATACTACTAAACATAACGGAGGAAGGCAGTAAGCAATGCAAGAATCATTGACCAAAATATGATTTTTTCTTACTTGCTTCTTTCATTTTTTATTATTATAATTTTTTAAAGCAAAATTTACGCCTAAACATCAGAACAAGCTAATATTACATAGCTAGACTATTAAGCTCCAAAAACACACGGCTACTTCTCCCAGCTTTATAAACATTGATATAATCACAAACATAAGCATCGGACCATTGCCAAAACACACAAGACCAAACACGTCGACGAACAAGACAAACAGCTAATCCTAATATGCACCTCCGTAGCCAGATACCACCACAAGAACCAGCAACCATATCGATCAGAACGACACCTCATGCTGCCTAAAAACAGTCTAACAGTGCTGAAACACCAACATTCAATCATGGAAGAAAACAAAATTTGAACTGGGAACCAGAACACAGGCCACATTTCGAATTCAAGCAGATAACAAGGTGTAGTATCTCATATTTACAGCAACGAGAGTCACAGTTCGAATTCCAAAAGAGAACTGATAAAAAAAATGGAAAATGTACCTTCTTCGGAGCAGCGAACTGGACGATATGAGCACGAGTACTTCTTCGTCACACCACCCAAACGCGAATGATACTCCGAGCTCGATGACAACACTAACTCGAACGACACTCAAATACGACGGGGGCTCCTGGAATTGCTATCCCCGATTTTCAACCTCACTGGAATTTCCAGTAAAAAAAATCGCTAACCCAAAATCTCTCTGAATTTTCTAATGATTTTCAACTCTGAAAAATTCCAACCCTTTGAAAATTTTCTCAAACCCAGAATTACCAACCATTTTTTTTTTTGCCAATCGTCCAACCCCCTTTCTGAAGAAGAAAGGGGGTTTATATAGAAGAAGAAGAATTAGCCCCTTTTTTGAATTCAAAAATTTGAAATCCCCTTGGGTCAAACCCACAAGGCAATTGCGTTTGGCGAGGGCGACTACGACGTTTCGCAGACCTGCTTGACAGGGTATGGGTCTCTGTCGTTGCGTCTCGTTCAAGCGAAATAAAGGGGGGAAGGAGAAGAACGTGGGGGAGAGACGCGGGGTTGTTGGCGTGTCGCGTCTGAGTTTTATGGAGTTTTTCCGGGTTTGCAGCGTTACTGTTTTTTTGGGAAAAAGTCGCGTGAGTTGGTGAAGAAGGGAGGAGAGATGGGGAGAGAGTGAGAGCGTGGGGAGAGACGCGAGTGGGTCGCGTTTTCCCCCATTTTTGGGGTGCTGTCGCGATCATCTGGGAATTATTGGGGTTCTGGGAAATTTGGGACGAAGGAAAGGGAAAGAGGAAGGGGGATTTGAGTTGGATCGGGTTAAAAGGGATATGGGCGGGTTTAGTCGGGTCGAAGAAGGGGTTGGGTCAGACTGAATTGGGTGGGTTGGGATTAAATTTAGTGGGCTGGGATGTTAAAAGTTTAAGGGAGTTGGGCCTGGGTAATTTTATTTTGGGAATGGGAGAGAGGAGTGGAGTGGGCTGGGAATTAGGAATACTTAAGATATACACATATACATATATTTTATTTTCGCATGATTTATAAAACTAATTAACTTTAAATAATTTGAAAAACTCACGAAGCTCGATAATTAACTTATACCTGTCGCGGGTCAAAAATTGGTTCAACAACTGTCCCTCATTTTACTTGGGTTTGATGCAAGCACTCGAGGAAAAATGAAATTGACCAACCAATTTTGATCAACCCCATCTTTTTAAAGAAAGGATTCGATACAGGTTTAGAATTATGGCCTACCCTTGCAAACGGTCTCCTACATATCCTCAATCGCTATATGAGAATTCAGCCACTTGTATTTCGATAAGCTTGAGTTACCGCATGATTTGGAAGAAGCAAAGCCACCTTGATACCGATTATGAGGTATCGAATGCTCGAGACTAGATTCGAGAGCGAATGTTGGAGTCAGCCGAGTTTTCAAACATTGAATCAGCCTACCTATCCTTAAACCTTTCGGGATCAGGCTGTGTTGTAGTTTCGACCAATCGATTGAAAAGGAAATCCTATAGGCAGTAACTCTTTGGTTTTTGGAAGAGTGACCACATTGAGAGTCATAAAAGGAGGATGTAACCTCTTAGCCCATAATGTGGAGCTCCCTTCACATCTATGGGTAGAACTCACACGGACCTAATTCCAAATCTCTGGGCGCATTGTCACTCAGATTGGAACTGCTTCTGATAAATCGAAACTTCCGGATGCGATACTGACACTGAGGGAACTAAGGAACCCGCTGGACTCGAAGGGGTGGTTCAGATTGTGGGTGGACAGTCGCTCCCTCATGCTCGCGTCCTAAGAGTTTGATATTCTCTTGGTCTGGTCCAGTTCGCTGCTAGAAAAAGTTCCAAGTTGTGCTGCATCCTTTTGGATGTCGGCCGCACCTGGGGTTTTTGGAGAATTCATCCTTTCGTATGCTCTCGACAAAAACTAAGAGAATACTCGTCAGCTTAAAAATGCAATTAGTATTGAGACAGTGTCTTTTTAACCAGGTCTACACTTCCTGTTCTTCCTCAATATTCGACCGACTCGATCGGTCTGACACTAGCAAATACAGCTTATTGCCTTTGCTTTGGAAGAAAAGCTTCAGTGTAACTCTTCATTTGATGCTAAATAAACAATTGATATATGTTGAATGCGATATGGATGTCTCTTTGTTGCTATCTTCGATGCTCTTCTTGATTTTTTCTTTATCAAAATAAGGATGCGGTTGAGGCGTGATATAATATTGCTCTTTCTTTATCCGTGTATGTCCTCTTGCGGGGCTAAAATAGCTTCCCGTAATACGTAATTCCCGCGAGATATGAATCTTTCTTGCGATGCGGTAAATTTTGACGAGGCAAAAATGAAATCTTCCCGGCGGTGCATAATCATGACCATGCCGCATGATTTCCGCGATGCATTTATTTCCAAACGAGTCCCCATACCCCCCGCATGAATCTTCTCGTGATGCATAATTCCAGCGAGGTATGAAGGCTTCTCGCGATGTATAAATTTTCAGCGAGGTATAAAGTCTTCTCGCGTGCATACTTTTTGACGAGGATGGATCTTCTCGTCCGTTGCATAATTATAACTCCGATTCATGATTTCCGCGAGCAGGATTTTCCAACGCGGCATGGATTCTTCTCGTGATGCATAAATTCCGCGAATTGAATCTTCTCGCGATGCATAACTTTTGACCGAGGTCATTAAGTCTTCTCGGCGTCTCAATTATCTCGCGATCAGATTTCCGCCATGCATGACTTTCCGCGATGCAATGGAATTTTTCAACAGGCATGGATCCCTGGCGAGGCAATAAATTATTCTCGCGCTGTATACTTTTGACGAGGCATGAAATCTTCTCATCTTAACACAATTGTCCAGCGAGGCATAAAGTCCCTTCTCGCGATGTCATAACTTTTGACGAATGGCATGAAGTCTTTCTCGTCGTGCATAATTATGACTCGCGATGCATGACTTCCGCGATTCATTATTCCTCGATGCATGATTCCGCTATGCATTATTCCGCGATGCATGATTCTTCAGTGTAAAATTCCGCGATGTATGAATTCCGCGGTGCATATTCCCGCGATGCATGATTCCGCTATGCCTATTCGCGAGGAGACAAATGCAATTATATATTCAGTGTCTAAAATTTCCGCGATGGCATGATATTATTATCGCCCCCGTGGATAGTAACGGCAGACTATCTCCAATAATATATCGTACTGTCGATAATGATAAAAATAACTCTTGCATAACTGTCTCTTCTGAGGTAATGCTTGTGTCTTGATCGACAATAATCATCTTCTTTGATACGCATTGCAAATAGCGTCTTCTATAGAATCGTGACATCCTTCGCGAGATTCCTGTTTGATTCACCTTTGAATCTGGCCAGCACTTTGTAAATTTCATATATCGGGGAATGGGCTTGAAAATAACAAACACATTCCACAAGCATCTGGCATACGATATGAAATGCTTCTTGCTTTCAATAAAATCACTGGCTTTGGAGATAGTTTTTCTCCTATCTCCGTATCTCCTCGGAAGAATTCGACCGATTTCGAAGCAAAGCTATAAAACGGCATCCACCGAAAATTGTCACTTTTAAACACTGATCTTGTCGATCCCTTCGGTTTTGCTCCTTGTCTTGATATCTCCGGTTGAATTTCCAGATATTCCCGACTCTTGAGAGATAAGAAATATTATGCCAAAACAGATGAAATATAAAAGGGAAAATTTTTAGAGAAACAAGAAATTTTTTAAGAAGTATATTCGAAAAAGTCAAACTGCCAATCATGTCATGTCAGGCTTAACGAGGCTTCTTTGAGGCCGACGCTTTGTTGAATGAATTTCAAGGCTTTCCGGACTTGTAGGGGAATACCCATGACGAAACTTTTGAGGGCCATCCTCAAATTTTCTGTCCCAGATTTCGTATTTCCTCATCTTTCGCATTGTACCGGACCAGTTTACGGAATTTGTGAGATCTTCTCCAAAATTCTCCCAGTCGTAAATTTGAAATGCCTTTATTTGGCTTGTGAAAAGAAGGCTTCTTTCTGGGAGAGTTTTTGAGTCCCCTCAAAAATTCTGGCCCAGTTTCTATTGTGAAGGGGGACAGAGCTTACCAGATGATGACCGAGCCCCTTGGGCGCCTACTTATCCCTTGAGCAGGAATAAGGTCAAACGTATTCCCCCTTAAAGTCCTAACAGATCAAATTTACAAAGAAACCGACCGGGCCGACAAAGGCCGCCTACGTATCTCCTTCTTGAGAATTCAGTCGAACGTAGTTCAAATCAAGAAATAATAAAGGGGGTAAATGGGTGACAAGCCTCATAGCCGCCTACCGTATCTCTTTCTCGAGAATTCAGGTCCGACGTAGTTCGTTACAAGAGGATAAGAATTCAAAATTAAACAAATACAGAGGCCCAAGCAAACGATTACAGTAAATCCACAGAAAATGTGAAATTGGACTTCACGTGTAGTATCTCTGGACACATCTGAGTTGATAGGCTGGGCTTAACCCGCGATCCTCTCTGATCTGACCAACGCACTACCAATAGGACTTAAACGAACCATGTCAGACCCTCCCCGTTTGGTGGCGAATTTCCTTTGTACTCGTCTTGAGGAGGAAAATACGTTTAAGAACCAACTAGCCACCTTCAAATTTCGGCTCTTACTGTTTGTGAAAAGCGCGGGTCATTCTCTGTCTTACAACGGCCCATGGCAACGCGACCCATTCTCTTCTCATCAATCAAAGCTAGTTTCTCATCCGTGTGCTACCCATTCAGCGTTGCGTAATCACTTCTTGGATGATCCTTAATGATGGTATCTCGACTTCAACATGTACGACTGCTTCTGTTCCATATACTAGCAGTAGGGATTAGCCCCAGTCGATGTTCTGACCGTTGTTCGATTAACCTGTAAAGCATTGCCACATTCATGCCACCCCTCGT
>JAKWJA010000823.1:0-19102 GCA_027704765.1 Solanum habrochaites
TGATAAAATAATTCAATGACATAATTTAAAAGGAGTTGTAAGAGAACATACACGTGAATTAATGAAGTTGTTATATATATATACATACATATACACAAAAGAAAATCCTAGTCCTGCTTACGTGGCGTCACCACAAGTAAGAATTTCCTTTTAAATTTATTTATTTCTAGAACTAACTTTCCTTTTTCATTCAAAGATATGACTTCTATATACACAATGCTTGTAAAATAGTGTAAACACTTAGTTAATAAGAGGTAATTCAATAATAAACTCAATTTTATTGATATAGGAAAGTAATGTAGTTTCTGCTAACCGACAACCATCACTATGAGACTAAGCGATGGTAAAATGTCTTAGATCACGTTGCAGGAGGACCGCTCAATACCTTTCCATCGATATAGAACCTGGACTACTAAGTGAATTCACTAGTCTATGCTAAAACACACTAAGAAATCATCTATAAAGTATGATCCTTTATCTGTCCACGTTGGATACATGGTTTATGGAGGCTTGAGTTGAGGTGAACTAACATCCCCATATCGGTGCTTATTACTACTCCCAAAATACTTAGCTCATATGTTTTTAAAACAACTTCTTCTCTTGTTTGAGGTAATTGGTCAAAGTTGGCTTTAAAAGCTCTCTTGGTAATTAAAGTTCTCATTTTCTAAAACTAGCCAAAGGCTCTATGGAAGTCTAGCTTCCTTTCTTTCTCAAAATGTGAAAAGATTTGTAAATCTTAGAGACTACTTAGTTTCCTTTTAACTTTTTAGAAATAAACTCACTTTTTTCCCTTTTCTTTACTTGAAACTCAACTCTTAGGGAATACTTAGTTTCCTTATAACTTTTGAGATTTAAACTCAACTCATTACTCTTTGCTCAACTTGTGGATTGAGCTTTAAAACAAAGTAAGAATGTTTTTTAAGACTCTTCAAAACTTTGAGAACTTAATTTGACTTGCTTCTTAACTATTGTTAACTTCTTCGACTTTGATTTTAACTTTCCTTGATTTGTATTATAGATTTAAGGATGATGATCTCATGTTTATGGATGATTTCATGATGTTTAGATGTACTTTAGAGTATTGGAATTAACAAGGCAGGAATTAATGGTAATAACTAGAACTGAATAAAAATATGGTTAGACCTAATTTTAGTACACAAAAATGAATAAAATAATTCGGTAAGGAAAAGACAACTTTGCCCTTCACCCCAAAATTGGATTGGACTAGGTTAATACAATAGCTCAATTCGAAAAAACATAATTCATCTACAAAAATCAAAGAAATCGCGTAAAACTCGACAAAGTTGGAAAAGATTTTCCAAGGACTTTCCACTATATCAGAGAACTACCTTAACTCAGCATATCTCCTGTTATATGGTATGACGTTTAAGGTTTCCCAAAAACATACTTTTATTTTTGGGAAATTTTTCAGATTTTTCCTGTCTTTTTTTCAAAATTAACTATTCTTTTATTTCTTTGTTGAATCCTATCTATTTCGTTTGACGAGATGTTACAATATCTCCCCCATGGGATATTTGTCCTCGAATGAGAACTCTTTCACGAATCTAAGGGCAGTAACATTATTTCAGTACTCAACCAACAAAAGCAAGTAACAACATGCTTACACATAGTATTATAAAGTGCTAAGAAGAGAATTTAGTACCTTGATCTGCATTCTCTCTAAATTCAAAGAGATGTGGATGTATCTTCTTCATATCCTCCTGATCTTCCCAAGTTGCTTCTTCAACAAATTGGTTTCTCCAAATGACCTTGACTGATGCAACTTCTTTAGTCCTCAACTTGCGAACTTGATGATCAAAAATTTGAACCCGAATCTTTACATATGATAATCTACCCTTAGTCCCAACATTCTCAGTTGGTACGATCAATGAATGATCATTAGTCCCAACATTTTCAGTTGGTACGATCAATGAAGGATCACCCATGTACTTCTCAACATGGATACGTGGAATACGGGATTAATCACTGCTAATTCTGGTGGTAGCTCTAATTTATAAGCTACATTGCCCACTCTATTGGATATTCTATAAGGTCCAATATTCCAGGGACTAAGTTTCCCCTTCTTACCAAACCTCATAACCCCCTTCATAGGTGAAACCTTATGATATACCAATCGTACATCTCAAACTCTAACGGTCTTCTCCTAACATTTGTGTAGGACTTTTGGAGACTTTGTGTCATCTTCAACCTCTCTTGTATCACTTTCACTTTTGGTGACCTAAATCTGGTCCTATTAACCTTGATTCACCAACTTCAAACCATTCAATATGAGATGTGCATCTTCTCACACAAATAGCCTCATATGGAGCCGTTTGGATGCTCATGTTAATTGTTTTTGTAATGGACTCAATGAGAGGTATATGATTATCCCAATTCCCTTTGAAATCAATCACACAGGCTCCCAATATGTATTCTAAAGTCTGGATAGTACGCTATGCATGTCCATCTATCAGGGAATGAAATCTTATTACTTCTTGAATGTACAACTTAGCATAATCTGACTGAATTGTTTAGGTTGTACACCACACCCTCTATGCCCTCCTCCTAACCTAACACCACCTCTCGCCGTCACCCCGTCACCCACCTTCCCACACCTACCCCACACGCATACCTGTCGTCCACTCCTCTATATTCTCTTCCTCCACTTCCATCCTCCGACCTAAAATTCCAAATACATATTGTCACAATCCCTCATCCACACACCGACCCATCTTTTACCAACTCCTCAACGGCTCACAGCCGTCCGAACTCTAATCCTATCCCCCCACCATTCTTCAACATTTTCATCTTGTACGCCCCTCCCATCACACCCGTCCTTCCCGTACACCTTACATTTCCAACCGCTTTCATCCACACTCTCCGATCCTCTCTCTACATCTTTCTTAAATCTATCGTACCACTGTTCATGTCCCTCGTTCCCTACTTCTCACCGCCCCCCCTTACCGAAAAAAAGTAGGCGACTTGAGTATAATCCACAATTACCCAAATAAAATCATGTTGCCTGCGAGATCATGGAAGGCCTGTGATAATGTCCATATTAATCATCTCCCACTTCCATTCCGGAAGTTCTACAGTCTGAGTCAAACCTTTAGGCCTTTGGTGATGTACTTTCACTTGTTGGCAATTTGGCACTTTGCAACAAACTCGGCAATATATTTCTTCATGCCTACCCGCCAATGTACCTCTCTCAAATAGCGTACATCTTTGTTGAACCCAGATGAATGGAATACCTTGAGCTATTACCCTCCTCCAATATCCTCTCTTAGAGACCATAAACCCGAGGTACACACAAGCTACCTTGTTACTTTAACACACCATGTCCCCCATGTTCAAAAGTTATTACCCTTAGATTATGAACATTTGCCTTCTAGTCAAGAAAAATGGGATCCTGGCCTTGCTTCTCTTTAACCTATGACACTAATGATGATTCATCCTCATTTGTCATCACTATTTCTCCTTCCGTGGAATCCATATGTCGGACTCCTAAGAGTGCAAGTTCATGCACATCTTTTGCTAGTTCTTTATTATCTTCTTCAAGATGGTAGGTACTACCCATAGACAACCTACTTAAGACATCAACAACCACATTAGCCTTACCTGGGTGGTAAAGAATTCTCATGTCATAATCCTTGAGCAATTTTATCCATCTCCTTTTCTCTAAGATTAAGCTCTTTCTAATTGAATACATATTGTAAGAATTTTGTGATCACTGAATATATCAACTTGAACACCATAGAAATAGTGACATCATATTTTGAAGGCAAAAACTACATTGTCAACTCTAAGTCATGGGTTGGGTAATTCTTCTCCTGCACTTTCAACTGTCTGGAAGAATTTGCAACAACATTGCCATTCTACATTAGCACACAACCCAAACCAACTCTATATGCATTCCAACATACAACAAAACGTTGAGTACCTTCCGATAAGGTAAAAATAGGGGTAGTAGTCAACATTTTTTTCAATTCTGCAAAGCTTTTCTCCCAAGCTTCAAACCATTGAAACTTAACCGTCTTATGAGTCAACGTGTTCAAAGGAGATTAAATAGACAAAAATCCCTCAACAAACCTTCTTTAGTATCCAGCCAAACCCAAGAAACTTCAGATATCAGTTGGAGACGTGGGTCTAGGCCAACTCTGAACTGATTCTATCTTTTGGGCATCAACTCTAATCCCATCAGTGGAAACTTCGTGGCCCAAGAATGCCAAAGAATTAATCCACAGCTCACATTTTTAGAATTTAGCATACAACTTCTTATCTCTAAAAGTTTGAAGGAATATCTTGAGGTAACTAGCATGATCTTCTTCATTCCTTTAATTGATTAGTATGTCATCAACTCAGACGATACTTCACTCTTAACCCGCATTATCTGAGAAAAGCATAGAAACAATTCCCTCATCCCGACTCAGCTTCTCTCTCCGATACAGGAAATCTAACAATTCCTACTCTTACTAACCTTTTTGCCTAGCGTCTTTCCGAACAAACGTATATAAAGAAGGTTTGAAGACTATATTCATAAGATCCATGAATGTTATAGGCGTATTGTTCAACAAAAAGAACATGACCAAGAAATCATTATGCCATATCTTGTTCCCAAAGTTATCTTTGTAATGTTACATCCCTCACTTTTAACCGATGGTATCCTGATCTGAGGTCAATTTTTGAGAACAGGAAACACCCTAAAGTTGATCGAAAAGATCATCAATACTTGGAAGAGGATACTTATTCTTAATATTAACCTTGTTCAATTGGCGATAATTTATACACATCCTAAGAGAACCATCTTTCTTTCTTACAAATAAGATTGGAGCGCCCCAAGGTGAGACACTTGGTCGGATAAACCCCTTATCTAACAGATATTTCAACAGTTCTTTCAACTCTTTTAACTCTGCTGGTGTCATTCTATATGGTAGAATAGAATAGGATGAGTATCTGAAAGAATATCTATACCAAAATTTATCTAGAAAGACTCTGGGAAGATAATCTGGAAAGAGTACTGGAAAATCTTTTTTACTACTTAAACTATCTGAATTAAGAGGGTATGCCACACTTAAGTAATTTATAGAAAACACGTGTAAGATACACCCTTGAAAAAATTCCTTATCTTATGCTACAAAATGAAACGACCCTTAGGCACTACTTAACTGCTTTTCCAATCTAAGACTGGCTCATTTGAAAACTGAAACTTGACATCTCAAGTTCTACATTCAAATAAGTCATAACATGCATGAATCCAATCCATATCAAGAATATTACATAATGTTCTACCAGGATAACTCAATTAAATTTGACATTGGTACTCTTGGTGTGATTGACGGAAGGAAACAGGATCAATATCAATAAAATCTCTCTACTGAATTCAGAATGACCACCAACAGGGTACAACATTGATTGGTTTTCACTAAGTTGTTGGGAATCAATCCAAATTAATAAGCAAGTATGGGTTATAAAAGATAAACTTGCCCAGGTTTAGCCAAGCATATAACAAGTAATTTCAAAAGAATTGAATCATAATGAGGGAAACGCAGATACACTTTCTTTGTTTCGTTTAATGGCTTTTCTCTTGGCGAATATTGAGGGCATACAAGGATGTTTGTTCCTCTGCGAGTGCCAGAAGTATTTCATCTAGGTGAAGCCCTATTTGGTGGAGAAATTAAAGAAAATTGGGCTTTATTCCCTAGTACCATGTCCATGCTTATTATTTGGACACTTCCTTCATAAAAGGATTGGTCTGACAAAGTAAACAACAGCCGGATCCATCATGACAAACGCTGAGTGTGGAGTTAGTTACAACCACACTTGGCGTAGGCTGGAGCCTTGCTACTTTCTTGCGCCAGACTACCCGATTAATAAATAGGTTTTGTAACGCGCCGTAGCCAAAATAGACCAAAAATCAGTTTTTTTCAGAAAAATTTACAGGTGCAACAAACGGTGGCATGGACGGTTCATCCCGCACAACCGCTGATGGGATTAGAAACTTCCAAAAATTCAGCCGGGAAAAATTGTCTACGTTTTGATCGACGGACGGACCAATGGTCCGTAGGTCAGACGACGGTCCATAGTCCGTGACCGTTGATCGAGACCCCCATTCACCCACTCTCTTACATGAGCTACGAATGACCATCACGGTCCGTAGGTGGAAAATTTGCAGACAGTTAAGGGCAAATGTAGTTGAGTCAACTTCAAATGGTCATAATTTTTAGCAAAAAAGGAATTAGGTCTACCATTAACTACCCACAGATAGATAATTGAATTATATTTCCATAGCTACTAAACTTGCTAAAATCATACCTCCGCATAAAAGGTTATGCCCATTTTAATAAAGGCCTGTCCAAAAGGCCCTAACGACGGACCCAACGACGGGACATCGGGAAGACGACGGACCGTTAGTCCTGTCCATCATTTGGGCCGACAGTAACTTTTCGATGGGTCTTTTTAACCTTTCCCACTCTGTTTAAATCCTAATTTACGTCGTTTTTACCCTAAATCATCAGATTTTAGTCAACTTAAGCCAAGAAACATAATTAAAACATACCAAATTCAAATCATTAAATCAAAACCTAGAAAATTAGAAGTAAGAGAGGAGAAAATGCTCAAGAACCCTAGTTCAAGAAAGCCCCAAAGCGCCGTAGTTCCAGCCAGAACGTATGTTTTTTTGTGGATTTCATCACGGGGGGTTCACGGGTATGTGAGATTTTAATGGCCCTTTCACCCATTGGATCCTAGTTTCAGTCATGGATTCTGATTCTTCTTCTCATGATTAAACCTAAGGGTTCTAAAAAACTTGATAGAACTTCATGAAACCTACGTAAATACATGTTCCATATATAATTATTATGTTATTACTCAGATTATCACATGAATTCAGAACCTAGCTTTGTATTCTTTATTCCCTCAATGAACCATGTTAGGTCAGTATTTCAGTTATTCATTTATTACATGGACTAGTTATTTTAATGCATCATAATCAAATTAAATGTTTGCCATTCTCAGTTTGCAGGTTTAAGTTTCGAGCTATCCAGTATTTACAGAAACTCAAACATAATCAGGTTAATTTAAAGAAGTCATTTGGCGAGTACCATAATAGTGCGAGTTGTATATGAGTTCAGCGCCATACCCATTAATCCAGAAAACTATAGCCCAGAAGGATGTAGTCCCCTCTTTGGGCCAAAATCTTCTTTAATGATCAGTCATTAATGCTTTTTCTCATTTGAAAGGGTATATGGGGGTCCTCTCGATGGCATTATAATCGGACTCCCACATTTAGCTCATTGGTTTTATTCTCGGTTATTAGTAGAGACCACAGAGCAGTACAGACGATTCTGCATTAACCATTTATCAGTATATTCAGTATTCATTTTTAGCATGTTATAAATATTGAGGATAGTGTATGAGATATCTATGAAGTTGTGTTGTGTTATTGAATAAAAAAGAGTTTAGAAGAAATAACTGAACTCCAGATGAGTTAAAAACTCGAAATAGAAAAGCACAGAGAAATCATTATTTATAGGTATGTGTGGGGGGGGGGTGTGGTCGGTGTTAGCGCTCCACACCGTGCAAGTGATTCCCAAGTAACACTTTTCAATTTAAAGCAGAGGAAATATGGATTCTAATGATTTATAGTTCAAAGATGTTTTAGAGTATTACTCTTTTAAGAGATTGTTTGAAGTAGTTAAGTACTCACTAGAAAGAGTTGGTTTATAAATTTGATCATGAGTTTATGTATTATTGGGAGTAGTATTGAACACCGATATGGAGACGAGTTAAGACAACTTGCATTCCTCATAAATCATGTAGCCAAAATGGGAAAAAGGGTCGGAATTTTAGACGATTCCTTATTGATATTAAGCATAGCTTAGTAGATTCACTTAGTTGAGTTGTTTTGTACCCCGGAAATGTATAGGATGTTCTAAAGAAGGTAAGACGTTCTGTATATACACATAGCTCGTAGTGAAAGCTTGCGGTATTTTTACAAGATCTACCAAATAAGAGTTAAGAGTATCTTGTATTTCATTACATCATAATTTGGTATCTCTGTTTTATAATGTTATAAACAGTGGACCTATCCTGTTCCTTAATAGGGAGTTGAGTGAGGACCAAATATCTCCAGTCTTATCAGTTAAGTTATCTATGCTTTCAATTCCCTCAACATCATGTTTTATGTTGCAGATACAGGTGTTCAGGTCATCAACAGGATCTTTATTGGTATCACCTGTGTTCCAGCTAGCTTGTGGTGATCCACCTTTCATTCTGGAGGGCTTATCACTTACATTTCCTGTTTTACTGAGTTGTCAGGAGCACTTTCGCGATATCTATACTAGTAACTAAAGGTTTCATATATTGCTAGATGTTGAGGAGTCTTTTGTTACTTTCCTTGTTGATGTTCAAAAACGTTGAGACAGTTAATTAGGTTTTATTAAGTTTTTGCAGGTATTCATTGAGTAAGTTACAAGTGAGACATTTTGAGTTTAATTTTGCACTTATAGTCTCATTTTCATTGAGTAAGTCTTCCACTAATTATTCAGATAGGTCAAGGGTTCGCTTATGGATCATTCATGGTTCTCATGTGCCAACAACATCCGGGGTGTAAGCTCAGGGCATGACATTATTTTATATCAGAATAAATTTTGTTATAGAAGTCGTAAATGTTTTTTTTTTGCAAAAAATATTACTTATATCTTTTTTTTAACAGCTAGTGTTGGGCAGGTGTTTTACATGTGTGTCCCATATTAATTTGTGTAGATTAATTTTATTGATACATTATATTTTATGAAACACATCCGCATGATGATTAATAAAAAATTAATCATAAAATATGTAAGTTCATTTTGCAAAAATAAAAAAGGTGTTTAGAGTTGCTAGAGAAATGACAAGAGGTTGCAATGCCTCATATAGCCATATCCTTGTTTTTCATCATAGTTTTAGATTTTGGATCATGAAAATCTAGTACTTATGCATTATCCCTTGAAATAATCCAATGGCATCAAAGTAGGATGTGAAGTAGTAAATATAAGGCTTAACAACAATAGTTTACACGTGTGTACTATGGTTATTTGTGTTGATCATTTGTTGATGTATTATAATTCTAGAAACAATTCAATGTAATGAGTACAAAATACGTTATCGCTAAAATAAGTTATTTTAAAAAACAACATTAGGGGTTAGATTTACTAGGTTAATGAAGGATGTTTGCCTACCGCATCTATCCTATTCCTGCTTTTCATCACCCTTGGAATTTTGGGGTCAAATGAAAATTTGATGACTGTGAAATCTTCCCCTTAAATACTCAATAGTTAAAAAGTACTATTTTAAATGAGTCGATACAAGTTGTATTCTTTCTTCGTTTTGTGCAAATTTCTACTAATTTTTGTGTGATTCCACCGTAACGTCCTTAACTCTAACCCTCGATGTACAATATTATATATGTAGAAAAATAGATTTTCTTTCCTTCGGAGTGTATCGATCTAAGGAAAAAATCTTCGGATCTTTGTGGATATTGGACTCTGAGAAAGGAAATTCATTCCATTTGTGAAGATTTCCAAAGACCAACAACACAAATCATGATAGCTAAAGATATACTTCTTCAAAGAAGAACCTCGTAAACCTCCTATACGAGTATGTACCAATTGATATACTATAGGAAGTGTTGCTTTATTAAGTTGTTTTTACAATTTAGAAGGTCATCCAATAAATTAATATCTTTAAAAATAAAAAATGAAAGTCAATTAACCATTGTTGAAAATCAATGAGCAAATGATGAATACTTTACTTCAATTAAATGGTTTGTGTTATACAATTTAAGAATAAAAATAAGATGTTTTATAGTACTTCAAATGTTTATTGGAGTTTGTAACCAAGCATATAGAAAAAGACAAAGACAAAAGTAATTTTGCACAGAATAGATTTTGATTCAAAAGTGATAAAGGTTATTTTTTATAAAAAACATAATCTTTCTCTTTTTTAACAACTAGTCCTTGGCACGTTCGTTGCATGTGTCTCCTATGTGTATTTTTCTAGACTCTTTTTAATGATATTTTGTATTATATGTACATTCATGAAATGAGTAGCATAAAATTTAAAGTAGGATTTTAAGGAGTAAATGTCACGCCCTTAGCCCACACCTTGGACATGACTGACACTCGAGAATCATTGTTGGCTACAAGCGAGTCCTTAACATGACTTAACTCTAAGAGGAAGAATACTCTGATAAATGATTTTATCAGATAACTTTTACTTTAAAAAATTTTTAAATAAAATCCCCCCTCCCCCAAAGATAACTCAGTTTATTTTAAAAATAAACATTCAACTAGCCAAAGAGGCAAGTCAAGTCACAACATAAACAAGTCAAAATGAAAAGACTCATGAACAGTTTTATATCTATCTATGAAGCCTCTAAGTTGGCTTTAAATGAAGGGAGTCGGTACAATACCCCCGATCATCCTAATAAACTTAAATGAAAAAAAAAAACATTTTTTAAAAAAGAGAGGATACTCCAGAAGCAATGAGGCTCACCAAACAACTCTGGAACTTATCGAAGGATTCAACGAAGTGCTTGATGCTGGGCTGGTCCTATACTACATCATAAAATATTCAGGCCACTTCCCTAAGTATAGAAGTCGAGTATTTTACGGAATCTAAAAACACAAGACCTAAGCTTGAACTGAAACTAAAGAAACAACTTACCTCGTTGTAACTCAACTCAGGGATACAAAACTCATTTCAAAATAAAGCAGTAGTAAAGATGCATTATAAAGAAAAACTTGAAAACAGTACATAGCAACTTCATGTATTTAAAATTACAATGCACTCTATTTGAATACAATAATACAAAATAAACTATGTATTTGAAAATAGAAAATAAACTCTATGGGAGATTCTTAACCGACAACCACTGATGATACAACATCTAGCTCACTCTACCAGAACTATCCTATACTTTGTCAGGGTATAGAACGTACTACTAAGTGGATCAACTAGTATATGCTTAAAAGCAATAAGGAATTACATCTAATGTATTACCCTTCTACTACCTATGTTGACTACTTGGGTTCTGGACTTTGGAGTTAACTTAACTCGTCCCCATATCGATCTTAATACTATTCCCAATCTAACTAGCTCATATGTTTTGAAAAACATAGTAAATCTCTCTCTGTTTAGATTATTACACAAAAATATTTCCTCCTCAATGATTGGTACTCAAATGTAACACCCCATTGCAACACAGACAATAAATTATTTTTTCGAAAAATATGCAAGTGCTACCAACTGTTGCATCAACTACCGAGCCGGAACCAGTGTTCTACTGCCAGCATCGATGCGATCAGAAACTTCCCAAAAGTTTTCAGCCTATAAAAATTGTTTAAGTTTGGCGACGGACGGACTTATGTCCGTAGGTCAAACTACATCGTAGTCTGTGGCTTCGATCAGAATCCCTTAAACCCCTCTCTGCCAAGATCTCATAGATCACATCATGGTTCAATAGTGGCCTAACGGTCCGTAGGTCTGACCGTAGGTGGAAACTTTGCATCCAGTTCAAGGGAAATGCAATTGGGTCCAACTTAGAAATATCATAACGCTTAGCAACAAAATGAAATTATGTTCTCCTCCAATACCAATTAAACCCTACCCACAATATAATATTTGAAATTTTCTTTTTCTTTCCATAGCCATCGACCTTGCTCTAAAATCCATACCTTCGTAAACGTTAGCCCGATTCTATTTTGGTAAAGGCCTCGCAACATGCCCTCACTACAGACCATACTACGGGGGCGTCGGGCTCATGACGACTGTCAGTCGTGGCCGTCTTGAGGCCCAACACAACCTTCCAATAGGTCTTTATGACCATTCTCCACTCTGTTTAAACCCTAAGTACGTCTTTTGGAACCCTAAATCATCAATATTATTCCATTTTAGCCTGAAACATAATTAAAACTATCCAAGTGAAATCATTAAATCAAAACTTAAATTAGAAGCAATAGAGGAGAAAAATCTAGTCACCCGCCTAGTTCAACCATAACGCCACAATAAGCCTGCAGCAAATCCACCCCCAAAACTAAGTATTTTTCCGTGATTTCAATCACCAGGGTAAATATGGGATTTCAGTAGTGGGTTCCTTTGCACCCATTGGGTCCCTAGTTTTTTTCATTCATCAATTCTTTATCCTTTCATGGATAAACCTAGGGTTTCAGAATTTGATATAACTTAATGAATTTATTAAATATATGTTCCAATCAGATTATTCCTGTTATAATCGATTATCGCATGAATCATAACGCCTAGCTTTGGTATATTTTTCGTTCTGAATGACACATGCTAGGTCACTATTTATGCACTTCAAATATACAGCCTCAGTTATAAATGCATGATTATTGATTAATTATTGCATTCTCAGTTGCATATCAGTTTCGAACTATTCAGTATTTACACAACTTCAGATATGATCAGTTAATTCTAAAGATTCATTGTGAGTTAGCATAATAACCCGATTGGACGAAGGGCCTTAGCGTACCCAATAATTCCATAACTAGCCAAGTAGGTTGTAAGTCCCCTATGTTGGTAAGCAGTTTAGTGATCCGCCAGCAGGCCCTTTATACCTTTGGCAAGGTAAATTGGGTCCTCTCCATGGGGCGTATACATCGAACTCCACATTTAGTCATGTGGTTTTAATTATCGTATTAGTAGCTCCCACAGTTCAGTCAGACGCTCTGCATTTCACCATTTATCAGTATATTCAGTATTCAGTTTCAGCATGTATAAATAGTCCATGCATCATTTTAGCTCCGAAAACTAGCACATCACATTCCGATTATTATACTTGTTTTTGTTCTTGTTAATTATGTTTTTATTTCACTTTACTCTATCTTACGCTCACTACCTCTCAATTACTGACGCATACGTGCGCTACATCTCTCGTGATGTAGTTCAGGTTCTTCAAGCATTTCAGATCACGCATAGATTGAGTTCCGTCTCCATTCAAGCGATTCATTGTGGTCCTCATTCTCCGAGGACAATTCTTTTAGTTTCATTAAGTAATTTAGTCATTTTATTCAGTCTTTCTAGATTTGCTGGCCTTGTCCCTTATGCTAGTCTATTTAAGGCTATGTTCAGACATAGTTAGATTCATCTTAGTATTGAGTTAATATTTCGGTTGTATGAAATCTCATTGTTTTCAAATATCACATTAAAATATGGGTATCCCCATCTTTTTATTTTAGTATTATTTAGCTTCCTCAACATTGATTATCGTTAGTAGGCTTAGATCAATGCCAGTATGGGACGGGGATCACGTAGGGCCTCGGTTCCGTGTTCGCGTCGCGGGGGTAGCTCGGGGCTGACACAAGCGTTCAAAAAACTCGTGTGGAAGCAGTGTTGCCTCTCACTTAACTGTGAAAAACATTACTTCTGGGAAATATTAACTCCAATATTCATTTAATATAAATGACTCAATTAATCTTGAAGACGCAAGTGCCAATACTTAAAAAAAAAATTAAAATGAGTGGAAAAACTTAATAAATTTACTTGGAAGAACTCGTAAGGCTTGATACTTAGCTCGATCTTGAATTTTGAATTATGATTCCATGTATGATTCTGTTAAGGATTAGTTCTAGATCTTAGAAGTAGATTAGAGTATAAGCCTCAATAGGGAGTAAAGGTACACTTAAAAATACTTAGCGGAGCAAACACCAAAAAAAAAGTAGGGTTAAGTGCATTTAGCCACTTTGGTGCTGCCCCAAGCCTCAATTTAATTAGGGTCTTGATGGGCGCACTGCGGGCGGCAACCGCCGTCAACCTCCATTTTTGGGTTCCTGTATTAGGCATCCGTTCCGTAAGCTATACCAGCCTCCATTTACTGGAGGTTTAATTGGGCGCATTGACGGAGTGTTACACCTAACATCCATTTACTGGGTTTTGATTGAGCGCACTGCTGGGGTGCCACCCTTCCCCCTAAACGACCTAACGAATTTTCTCATCTCATTTTCTGATCCTAAATCACCTTTAATGTATTTATTTCCTCAAAATTTCCTTAGATTCAATTACCCAATACAAGCACACAATAATCTACTCATAAACAACTCTTAAACACAACGCGATTACCTTAATAACTCATCCTAATTCAAGAACGGAAATGCGACTTCAAGAACATTTATCATGAACTCAAATCCTTAAACTTTTGAGAACTAAATTATGCTAAAATAACATGATGGGTATGTGGGTGAACGAACCCAACACTATGAGAACTCACATACCTCCTAGGGATCAAACTTTTGGCGAAACAACCTTTGATTTGCAAGAAACTTGAAGAACGCCTTGAATTTTCTCCTTTTCTCCTCTTATTGAAACCTTTTAAAAACCCTAAGAGTAATTTTTGATTAGGCAACCGGAACTAATCACACTTGAGCCCACACAAATATAAATTCCATTTTGATCAAATTTGGTAAGGAAAGTCCTAACATACCCTCCTAATTCGAGTAACTTTTTCCTTTAACTATAAGAAGAGTCAAAATGCTCATTAGCCTTCCATACTAGCTCAAACTCTTAAACTTAGCGAATAACTGACATTATCATCTGCCACCCTAATGCATCCTTTACTAAAAGTTCTGGTTTTGATAGTTTACTACCGAAAACTATTAACTTAGGCACACTTTAAAATAATTCAGATTTTGCTATTTCCAATTTGCGCTTTCTAACTATAGCTCTTTCCATGGTTGGATGTTACAATATCTTCCTGTTGGGAACATTTTTCCTCGAATGAGATTACTCCTAGTTGAACTAAGGGTGTTAACGTTGAACATTCATCTCAAACACCTCTAACACATTTAGTATATCAATTAAAGAGTACTAAAAAGAGAATTAGTATCTTGATGTGGGAGTTCTACAAACTCAAAGCGATATATGTATCTCTTCTTCATATCCTCCTCCCCCTCCCAAGTATCTTCTTCTTCAAACTGATTCCTCCATAAGACGTTGACTGATGCTACCTACTTGTCAATCACCTTGCAAACCTAACGATCTTATCTGGTGGCAAATCTCATCATAATATAGGTTGTCCTAAATATCCAAGATATTCAGTAGGTATAACAAGTGAAGGATACCATACACTTTAACAACATAAAATGTGAAAACACCAATGAACTTCTGTGTTTTCCGACGCTTTTTTTTTAATTATTCTTAAAAATCAACTATTTCTTAAAATCACAAATCTACTAACTTATTTTAATACATGTCATTAATGATATACCGTGGTCTCAATAAATGATCACTTTGCACATACTATCGATTCAGTTCATTTATCTGACAATCACCCAACAATTATTACTTCATGTTAAACTGAATGAATCCACTTCCATAAATGACCTTTCCGGGTCTTATCCCTCCTTCGCGACATATCCTTCACCCGCTTCTATACTATCCTTGGTTAAAAACCAAAACAATTTTGGCAATAAAAATCAAAATTTTAATAAAATATTATAAGAGAACAAAGAACGGAGAAGTGATCGGGAAAAGGTGAGTATTAATTTTGTGATTCCGATATACAAAATTGATTATACGGAAAATTTATTGGGAGAGAGGGAAGAGAATCCATGAATGAATCCATTGTTACATACATTTACATATCTAGAAATGGGAAAAAAGTATGATACATCCTTCAATTATTGCGATTCAGAAATGATATATGTCTAGTTAAATAAAGTGACTAACACATATCGTTTTATTACACGGGTGACCCATACATACTTTTTCCGGCGAATAGAAATAAAAAAATGATTTTGATCTATTCTCGAATAGTTTTATTAAACTAAATTCATAAAAATTAAATATGATCGTTTTAGCAAAGTGCAGTGGTATATTTGATCATTCTCACATATGAACATTTTCTGCCTTCATTAATTTAGTGACTAATTTGTATTTATTATTCTTTATGATCACATTTATAATTTGTTTACTAGTCTCTGGACACGTGCGTTGCACATGTGTTTCGTGTGAATATTTATTGATGCGTTAGCACAATTTAAATTTTATGTAAATCGTACAAAATGAGTAATATTTTTTAATGTGCGTCAAGAAACACCAATTAAGGGGCACATGGTAATGTTTAAAATCAATTCGTTTGAACTACCATCGTAAAATAATCTGGCTGAAGTCTTATAGTAATTTTTTATACTTGTTTCGTATTACAACTTTCACTCTCCCATGAATAATTTGAGCCAACTACAGTATAGACTTATGATAATGATAAAACAATTCATACAAATTATATGCGACACACTAAAATTGTGAACAAAAAAAGTTAAAAGTTGAATTATCAAATTTAAGGGTCATTTAAATATTTAATTAAACATGAATCATTTAATTAATAATATTAAAATGTAAATTTACGTATATATTAATGATATTCATTAAAATGAAACAATATAAAATAAATACATTCTCACTCGTTAGTTCAATCAATTCAATATGTGGAATTGCTTTCATATTCCACAATTATTCTACCTTTAGAATTTCTTTTTAATATTTTAGATTTGTAAAATTATCGGCAATAAATATAAACTTTAAACTAAGACTATTTATGAAGTCCAATGTATGGGTGTGCAAACACCGAACCGACATAAACCTAACTGATAAAAGTACTTGGGTTATTAGGTTTTTAAATGGGTTTAGAAAATCTATTATTGTGGTTATTGGTCGTTTTTCCGCTTTTTCCTATTGGGTTTAATTGGGTAGATCGATAACCCAAAAGTACGATAGTTTATTTACTTGGACTTTTACACTTCCTCAATCTTAATATACATAAATTAAACATACATAATCAATATTAGCTTTCGGCTATGTGATTTTGTGTTAGGAAATTGGTGAGAACTTTGTTGATTATCTGTTGGATCAAGCACGTTCAAGATTGTCTCATTTAAATATTTTATTTAGTTTTAATTCTAGTTCGTAATGGTAGGAGATGAGATTTTGCAAGTTTGTGAATGTTTCTAATTTGATCAATTCAAAGGTTTTCTATATATTTTGGCGGTAAGTTGGTAACATTGTATTATAACATACGTACTATATATATTAATTTGATCGACATTTTCTTATTGGTGTTAAACGTGACAACCGACCGATAACATCAAAAACCGCTAAACCGATAAAACGATAAAAAATTTTCTTATTTGTTGGTTATTGGGTTATAGCATATTTTAAAACCGAAAACCGATAAACCAACTGGGGGGGTTCGTTTATATGTAAAACCGAACCGAACCGACCGAATGGCCACATGCCTAAGGTCCAAGTGTCGGGCATATCTCAGTCGTCAAGACATCCTTATAACTTTTTCTTCTAATTTTAATTTTCATTAGTTTAATATTTATATCTATGTCCATTCATTACGGAGTGACACATATCATTTTTAGACTTTTAGATTTTGATGGTTATGAAAAATGTATCATTAGAATCAATCTTTATGGTCTTTTACACTCACACACACACACATGGGGTACAACACCTTCAGAGCACACTAGTAACATCACAATTTTTTGAGTTCCCCCGAATGAAAATTCTAACTCTAGAATGATCGACATGTCGACGACTGGTGCATGCACACACACCCTGACATAGTCATCTCCTCTATTGAAATACTCTATCTGTACTCTCTAAAGCTGAACCTATCGCCTCCCCGCTATTTTTTCCTATTCACTAATTCAAAAACAACTATTTTTGCATAAAAATAAATCCTAAAGAGTACCAAAACCAGAAGAAGCGCTCGAAAGTTGAGTATTACTTTTCAATGACGATAATTAGATTGGTTCATACGGGGAATTTGTTGCGAGAGAGAAGAGTTGAGAAAACAGAGATGGAAGATGGAGTAATTAAGATCATGTTTATAGAGACAAATCCACTGAGAGCATCAAAAGTAGAATTATAAAGATCTGGTGTTGGGTTGGTGGCGTATTCTACAATGTCATGTGTTGTAAAGTAGGGGGGTTGATTTATGTTTCAATTTAGTATATGAAGTGGATTCACAGTTGTATATACATTTACATTCTAGAAGTGGGAACCAATTCTGATACTCCTTCAAGTTTTTATTTTATTCAGAAATATTAATATCAATAGTTAATGAAATTATTATACTACATATACTCTATTTTGACAACGGATGCCACAAATCAACCTTCTTTTCGGCAAATAGAAGGGGGAAATAAAACAAAAATTGTGATCTATTTTTACTTGTTTTATTATTAACAAAAAACCCTAAAATATTTAGATACATGATCGCTTGAGCAAAGGCTTAGGGGTTATTAATACTTCACGTAGTGAAAATTTTTCTTCGCCTTCATTAACTAGTGATAATTGTTTTGATATTCTCTTTTATCACACCTTCAATATTATTATACTGAGTTTTACTAGAAATGGGTTGACGTATGCTGTCATGTGAATTTTTCATTCTTTAAAAAATGTTAAATATATTAAGGATGACCATCAGTCTAAAGTTATAAATAACATCAAAACCACATTTCATGATAAGTCAATATACATAAACATGGTTAACACAACACAGTTATATGTACACAAACGCTCACAAGAAGGAATAGTAATATTATTAAATGACTCATATAGTTTTATATAGTATATATATGACTAAAAACACATCAGGGCAATGTAGGGAACTTCAAGCAATTTTTGAGCTTCACCAATATAAAAATTAGAATTTCTAGCATCAGCTCACCATGATGCTACACCACCTAACTCCATGTAGTTCATCGCCTCTCTGTAACACACTGCATTATCATGTATACCATCTCTCGTCTGAACATTATGCACCTCACCGCTCTCTATATATTTCATCTCATACAAAAACCACCGAATATATATTTATATGAAAGATGCACAGCTTTTAATGAAAATACTATAAGACGAACAAGACCATAGTACAAATTTTGCGAACCTCAATTATAGGAGTGCATGTTTGCGCTCGCGATTTTTGCTTGACGAGAGCGAGAGAGACGAGATGATAAATCGAGAGGAAGATTGCAAATTATTATTTTAATCGAGAAAGCACCACCTGAGGTAGAAGCTTATTTCAGAATCTGTGTTTGGG
>JAKWJA010000824.1:0-40123 GCA_027704765.1 Solanum habrochaites
TGAGCCACAGCCACTGGGGATGTAGCTCGAAGTGGAACAGTGCAAGAGGAAGCGGTAGAGGGCGTGGGAGGACGTCTCTAGGGAAACTACGGCGACGAGCCCAGCCCGACATATCAGTACAGGGCGGTGGTACCCCCACGACCGAGGAAGTAATAAGAGAGGGGAGGATGGGTTGAGAATGAAACAAGGACAGAATGAGAAATGCCACCCCCAACCTACCCAGAGTGATAATCAGGTTCTTGCTATCTTAGCGGGTGTCTGATCAGGGTAAGGCGCCACAGTAGTGTTTTCTGCACCCAAACCTACGGTTTCAGAGGTTACAACAGCAGCCACTATGGGCACTCGTATTTGGAATGCCCTATGGACATAGGCACTTTTACACGCCTGACTATGGGCCTATAATGACAAATGATCAGCATGAACTTTTCAGTAAGTTCTTGAAAATGAAAACCTCCAGTCTTCAAGGGTGGAATCTGAGGATTGCTTATGATTCTAGGTGGACGGTCATGAGCAACTGGCACACGTGGGTATAGTAGAACGGCTTTGGTGGTTGAGTTCGTGATTATCAGTTTCAAGGGAAACGCCAAAATGTGGTGGCGTCAACATGTCAGGTCCAACCAACAGAGGCACCACCGATGACTGGGGCCTCATTCTAGCTTGTTATGGAGAAATATATTCCCCGACTCTGAGGGATAGGAAAAGGGTTGATGAGTTATTCTTGAAGCCTTAGAGCAAGGTAGGATTTCGGCGTGGTCAATGCAGATGAGGCTAAGTTTCGGGCACTATCCAGATATGCCACCCAACTTTGTTTCAGTCCACAAGAGCAGAGATTCGACATTTTGTCTTTTTGTGAAGGGTGAGATCAGAGTTGCGAATTTCAGCTTATAAGTAGCGGCCACAGCGAAAATCTTTTCAGAAGTTGGTAGACTTCGGGGTAGAGTGGAAGAGTGAAGCCAGAGATGAATCACCATGGCGTCGCATCAAAGAGGTTTCGCAAGGGAGGGAGTTTAATGGTTCTTAACCAAGAGGACAGGTTCCGGAGGGTTACCAGTTCGACCAATTAGTCTTCATACAGACTGTAGTTGGGGGGTCCACCTCGACCGGTAATCAACACTTCCTCTGAGAGACCTATGCCGACTCCAGAAGAGTGTTATGGATGTGGGGGACTGGCATATTAGAAGGATTGTCCAAAACAGAGTGTAGACCTCAATAGATAGAGGTAGTAGAGGTGGTAATCATGGCCAAAGGCCGTTATTCATGGAGGGCGTGGTGGCCGAGGTAAGGGTGGTCACCAAAACGGCCGGGGGGTGATGGGCAAACTGGAGCCACTACAACACAACATGGGGGGCAACGGGCAGACAAGTTAAGGGGCCCATGTTATGCTTTCCCTGGGAGATCGGAGGCGGAGGGAGACACTGATGCTGTCATCACAGGTAATCTTCGTTTGTGATTGCATGGCTCTGTATTGTTTGATACTGGATCCACATTTTCTTATGTACTCTTCCTCATTTGATAATGGTATAATTTACATTGTGAATTTACTGGATATGCATCTTCGTGTTTCTACTGGTGGGCGAATCTGTGGGTAGTGAAAGGTATATAGGTACTTGTTTGGTAACTTTGTGGGGAGAACACTTCATGTAGATTTGGTTACTTACGCCCCATGGTTTGATTTTGATGTCATTATGGGTATGACTTGGCTTTCTAAATTTTGCAATCTTGGATTGTAATGCTAAAACGGGTGACGTTAGCCAAGCTGGGATGGGAAAGATCCGGTTGTGTGGGAGGGTGACTACACTTCCAATCCTGCGTGCGATATTATCCTCACTCTAATTGTGTAACCCCCCGCACCCCAAATGGTTAGTAAAGGGTTGTTTAGCTCTGGCACCATTCAAGGATGACACTACCCAAGTACCTTCGATTGATTCGGTTCGGTGGTCCGTGAGTTTCTGGATGTGTTCACACTGCAGATCTTCCTTGGTATGCCACCAGATAGTGATATTGACTTCTGTACGATCTTGAACCGGGTTCACTCGCCCCAATTTCTATACCCCCTTATAGAATGGCTCCCGCGGAGTTAGAGAGTTAAAAGGCCCTAACTCAGAGTTTTTGAGGAGAAACAGGCCGCTCATTAGACAAGCCGACCGACCCACACCCTCCTTGGGGTGCTGAGCACAACAGTTTTGTTTGTAGGAAGGAAGAAGGATGGAGAGTTTTAGGATGGCATAGACTACGGCGTTGAAACACCCCCACCCCCACCCCCCCCGGTGACCATAAAGAACAAGTATCCTCTTCATCGCATGATGACTTGTTCGATCAGTTCCAAGGTGCTTGTGTCTGCTCTAAGATGACCTTGAGATACGGTAATCATAATTGAAATAAGGGCAACGGATGTGCCAAAGACTGATTTTTAGAAACCAGGTATGGGCATTACGAATTGTAGTGAGTCTTTGCGTTCTTACGAATGCCCCGCTGCGTTAATGAGTTGATGAACGAGATTTTAGCCATATTTGGATCTTTTGTGATCGTTTATTGATATATATGATATAACTCTAAAAGGAAGGAGGAACATGAGGAAGCATTTGAGAATGGTATTGAAAGGTTGGAGGGAGAAAAAGAGTTATGCCAAGTTCTCTAAGGTGAGTTTTGCTAGATGCAGTGTCCTCTTGGGGGCACGGGTTTCGAAAGGATGGGGTGGGTGGTTGATGGTGTGATCTTCGAAGATCGAAGTTAGTGAAGAATTGGGTAAGACTACTAATGTGTCAAAAATAAGAAGCTTTGTTGTGGTTTAGCCAGTTACTACCGTCATTTGTCAAGGGTTCTCTTCTATGCTTCTACCAATGACGAACTTGACTAAGCCAAAATGTCCATTTTGATGGTCGGATGAGTGTGAGGAAAGCTTTCAGAAGAAGGTCAAGACTCTGTTGACTACAGCTCCTATCCTACTTGCCAGTGGAGGTAAGAACTTCATGTTATGGTGATGCATCCTATTCTGTTGGGTTTTTGCCAGAGTACTAATTCAGAGAAAAATGTGTGTGATTTGCTTATGCTTCGAGGCAATTTTAAAGGTGCAGGAACGTAATTCTCCGACCAATGATTTAGGTTGGCTGCCAGTGGTATTGCATTACTTAAAGCAATGGAGACAATCCACCCTTATCCACCCCGCGGGGTAAGTGTGAGCCCGGTTATACGGACCTCCATCGTCGTCTACAGTATGTCTTCACTGAAGAGAGACCTTTAACCCCATTTGAGGCACACCACCGACGGACGATCGCCGACGGAAAACCCAATGACCCACAGGACTACGACAACTATTTTGTTCATCCGGGGAGGGAAGCGAATGTTCTGTTAGGGATGCTTGAAAGTTAGAAAGGCGGGAGGAAGCATGGGAAGTCTAGTCACTGCAAGCTTATAGACGCCCATGGCTAGGGAGGTTCCCAGACTCTGGCTAATGACTTTTGAGGTTAGAAGTTAAATGAGAAGGGAGATTTTAGCTCGGTGTGTGGAGGCAAGATGTTCTTCCTGACCAAGATTGAAGGGAAAGCAGTTAAGATGAAAAATCGGATCCCGAGGATAAACAGTATTGAAAGGGAGGCTAAAGAGCGAAAATACGATGAGGAGCGGAAATGAGGAAGGGGTCTTGAGTGACGGAAAGGGTTTAGGTGTAACCGCGTCGATGATTTGATCAACACTATTCTGACGAGGCTCATAGGTCAAGGTTTATTCGAACATCGGGGGTGCAACCAAGATGTACCTGTGACCTAAAGCAAACACTTTGGATTGGAGTAGAATGAAGCGGATATTGTGGAATTATTGCCCAAAAATGTCCAAATTGTCAACAAGTAAAGTATTGAACACCAGAGGCCCGGGAAACACTTCAGAGATGCCATTCCTTAATGGAAGGTGGAGAGAATTTGCAATGGACTTCGTGGTCGGTCTCCAAAGACATTGGGTTAAGTTTGATTCCACTTTGGGTGATTTGTGGAGTAGGTTAAACTAAGTATGCTCATTCATTTCCTGTCAAGGTGACTTGACTAATGCAGGAAGTTAGCCAAATTTACATCTCAGAGATTGTCGGTTGCATGGGGTTCCATATCCATCAGATCAGAAGAGGTGAAGCAGTGTACTTCTAAGTTTTGGAAAAACATTGCATGCGGAATTGGTACTAGGTTGGACCTTAGTACCCGCGTCCCTCCTCAGACCGAGGGTCAGTCTGAGCGACGCTTCAAGTGGTGGAGGATATGCTTCGTGCGTGTGTGAATAGAATTTGCGTGTCATTGGGATAACTTCTGACCCTTAGCGGAGTTTTCATACAATAATAGCTATCACTCGAGTCTTGACATGGCTCCATTGAATAGCACTAGTATGGTAGGAGATGAGGTCCCCCATTGGGTGGTTTGATTGCATTCGAGGTTAGGCCTTGGGGGTACTGATCTTTGAGGGATTCGTAGAGAAAAGTGAAGTCCATTCAGAGACAAGCTTCTAGACGGCGCAAAGTAGGCCAAAACGCAATTGCAGATCGAAAGCGTTAGAGACTTGGAGTTATGGAAGGGGAGAAAGTTGGATGAAAGTTTCTCCCAGGAAAGGGGGGTGATTGCCGGTTGGTAAAAGAGGGAAAGTGTCCAAGGTATATTGTCCATTTCGTTTGGAAGTTGAAGCGAGTGGGGGAGGTGGGCTTATGAATTAGCTTTGCCTCCAGCACTCTCCGGAGTACACCCGTATTTCATCGCGGAGTCCCATGTTGAAAAGGTACCAGGGGATCGCCCCGAACTACATTTATCCGTTGGGACTTCAGTTTTGTTGATTGAGGAATTTGCTTATGAGGAGAAGCATGTTGTTGCTTTATTTATGAGATTGAGAAGTTCGCCCAGTTCCCCCCGAGGTCAAGGACCAGACACATTGCCCATCCCACGGACCACAAGGCCCCCTGCCACCAATGGAAGACATCGGACGGCTTGAAGAAGCTACGTGGGCGAAGGAGGCAGAGATGCAAGAAAACATACCACACCTGTTACAGACTCAGGTACTTCCTTTCACTCTGTTTTTTTCTTCTCGTGATCGTTCGGCGGACGAACGATGGGTAAATTGGTATCTTACCTGTAACGACCTGTTTAGTCGTTTTGAGCAGCAGATTTTATTTACCCTGGAAAACTGGGCAGAGGCAAACGGATGCCACGCGGACCGTCAGGTCACGACGGACCGTCTTGGAGGTCTAGTTCCCATATGACACTTAGAAATTTTGAAATTGGGTTGACTGGAAATCGACTCTCATGAAACGCCACGACGAAATGGCAGGACGGACCGTCTCAGGCACGACGGCCGCACAGGACTTTTTTACTAAAACAAGGTCTATGGCCCTTGCGACGACGAACAGCGGACGGACCGTCGCAGGCACGACGGCCCGTCACGGGAGCTAAGTTAATCCAGGCGGGTCGGATTTTGATGAATAATTTAAGGGAATTTTGGACTATTTCTGCCTTTAATTATAAAGTATGGGTTAATGTTATAAGTCTAATAATTGAGGGTTAAAAGAGGTAACTTAAGTATTAGATGGATATTAGTGCATCTTTAAACTAATTATATGCTAAGAGGGTAAAATAAAGAGGGTTTTTGAATAAGAAAAAGAAAAGAACAGCAAAGAGAGGCAAGAGAGAGAGAGGATTCGAAAGAGAGAAAGAGGGAGAATCGAACGAGAAGAGGAAAAACACAAGGCTTGGGAATTCTTGCTTGATCACTAGTCTTCGGTGGAGTTAGGTTATGGTTTTTACACTATAGTAGTAAACCTCTTAATAGCGAATTGATATGTGTTGGGTAGTATTCTAGAGTCTCGTTATTGCTTCATTGTGTGTATCGCATGAGTGATTTTATATATATGATTGTGATGATGAAACAAGCATGATGAAGCTATTGAATCCCAAATCTTGATTTTTAAAAACCTAATCTCTTGTTTAATGATGATGCCTTGATATAAAAGAAGCGTTGATGAACTAACGTGATGAGATTGATGACAGCCTTGGTATAAAAGAAGGCTGATGAATTAATAGAAGGAAGATTAGTTTGGATCGGAGCAGAGAAGTAGTGTCACGTACGACAATAGAATTAGTGGGACGGGTACTGTCACGAAACCGACACGTAGTGTAGGGGATCGGAGTGTCACGTACCGACACATAGAATTAGTGGGGACGGGTGTCACGAACGACACGTTAGAGGTTTGAGGGGGATCGGAACGTGTCAAGTACCGACACATTGAATTAGGGGATCGAAGTGTCACGTTCCGACACATCGTAGTAGGGGATCGGAAGTGTCACGTTACGCACATCGTTAGTAGGGGATCGGAGTGTCACGTACCGGACACAAGAGGAATAAAAGATAATGAATCTTGAATTTTTATTGAGATACTAATAACTCAATCAAAAGAAATGTATCCCAATGAGTATGGATGGAGGCTTTGCGTCCTCACAGATATGTTCGGTGATGCTATAAATGATGTTTGTACTTGTTGCATAAAATGGTTAAGAAAGAGTGGATTTTATGATGTTATCTGAGATATATTGCTTTCTATGTGAGTTGGACCGATGAGATTATCAGTACGTGTGGTTGTACTGACCCCCTTACTTTATGTTTCTTCTTGTATATTGGGATGCGCAAACGTGCCGTCATCTTCGACTCAACAGAAGTAATTCTAGCAGTCTTCGTCACACCGGATTTTCAGGGTGAGGCTAATGTTCTGCTTTGGACTGGATCTCTTTCCTCTGTCTTGATGCCTTGAAGTTTCGGCATTAGACTAGCTTTTATTTGTTTTTTAACTTCGTAGAATACTCTTAGTTTAGGAAATTGATCATAGATGTTCTTGTGTGCTGCTCCAGAGTTTGGGGGGCAAATTAATAGATGTTGAATTTTAGAGTTATTGAATTGTCTTTTAATTATGAGTTTAAGTCTTCCGCATTGCTTAGTTGATAATTAAATGAAATGATGATAAGGTTTAGATTGGTTGGTTAGCCTCCACATAGCGACCCGCGCCGACTACAAAATTGTGCCGTTGCAAAGTGCGGATCCGATTTGGGTAGTTGACATAAAGTAATTTTCTGTGGAGATTTCGATAACATAGCCGCCCCAGTCAACTCCTAACCCATCATTGTATTTGTTCTTTGTCGCTATTATGATAATATTTTCACACACTTATTATCTCATAATTGAATCCTTTATAATGAAAAATTTCATACTATTTTCTTTAACAAAGCTTTGAGGATGACCCCCCCCCCCCGCGACAAGCCTGTAGCCCACGTATTGTGGTTGGGCCGATCACTTCCCCTATCCCCCCGGCCCCCCATCACTACCAAACATGGTGTCTAGCCCGGCCCCCCCCGACCACCCGTAAATATCGAGCCGTTATATAAGGTAGTTCGAATAGAGTGGACTAGACCATATTGACAACTCTCGTCAAATATGAAAACTTAACAATTAGAAATCTCAAACGATGATAAATCAAGACCAAAGAAATATATACTAAAAGATGTATAATTTTATTATTGTTAAATCAATTGATTTACGTATAAGAAAATTAATATAAATAAAGAAAAAAATACTACTGATAGAATAATTTTATCTCAATACGAATTCTTAATTTTGATGATTATATGGAAAATGTTTTGTATTTTAGATAAAATCGATCTTTTATCTATAAAAGTTTTAAAACCAACGAGTCCTTCAAGCATTTTTTAGCTGCATAAAAAAGGAATTCTTGATAAAATCTGAATATTTGCATTTCCAAACATTAAAAATAATAATAGAAATAAAACAAAGATCATAGATCTATAAGGCTATATAATTATCGTTTTGGTAATGTGTTTTATAGCATAGTTGCATTTCAATTTAGGCGGCAACGAGTGTATAGTTCACTAGTCCGTATGTATTATTTTATTTCGCTGTGAATATACACGAACAAGGAAGTATTATAGATGGAGACTGCGCGTTGTCGATTTCGTTTGCCCAAGCGAAATATTACCCAAATAGGGCCTAAACAGATAAAAATTTCCCGCCCCTCTGTATTTATACATTAATTTTTTTTAGTAATCAATTTACCTAGTATTAGCCTGTGTCAATATATCCAAACGAACCCGACAGATATATTATGCACCACTTTATTTCATAACATCATATACACAATAGACTACTGGTCCACAGCACTATAAACCCATCTCTGCCCCCCTGATTTATACAATCCCTATGAACCTTCCCCAAAATAACCTATAAAACTTCTAGAGTTATATAACTAAGGACTGGAATATCACCATCTAAATTTATACAAGTAGAGATCGGAATTATACCAATTTTTTAAATTTATACATTTAAAAAATGGAATAACAAAATTTCGTAAAACTATAGCTACAGGTTTAAAAAACTAATCAAAACTCTAGTGTTATTAGTAATATTAGGTAGATAATAATAAACATCTCACATCATGTTCCTAAAAAGTTGCACCCCCTAATAGTTTTTTGAACGTCCGAACTAACCTATTCACCCAAGAACACCCGGCTGACCACCTACTCTTTAACAACCCACCCCAATTTACAATGCGACCCATTCATTTCCGAACTCACAAAATTTCATAGTTTAAGAACTAATAACCATTTTTATTTCGCACTCAATCGGTTCTCCCAACAGTTACAAAGGCCCTCTTTTTGTTACCACCACCTCTTTGATGAATTTCCCGAAATTACCTCCATTATCAAAAAGTCTGCTGATATATCGTATTCTCAATGTTTCCCCTTGAGATTTACTCCCCCACCCCCCCTATCAACGCTCCTGCCTTACATACTTCATACAAATACCCAATCCAGCCCCCTCCGGATTCTACATTCACGCATAGTGATGTTGTTTACCCCCCCCCCTTGTCACTCACGTACCCTGATCTCAAGACACGATATTCCCATACATTTCCGATCCCTATACGTTACTATAGTGATGTATCCCCCCCCACCCCCCCGGCCGTCGCTTCCCACCTACTTATTTTGCCACCTAAAGTCATGCTATCTACGTCAACATTATCTCAATGCTATAGTCTAGTGATGATTAAATCAGACTACCCACATCGGGCTAAAAGTCATATTATCCAATCATTTAGGACGGAAAATAGACCCCAATTTTTCATTCTATTTTTCAAACCATGATAAGAAATGTAGAGAATATGATAAAAGAAGTTTTTGTTATATTATCTTTTTGCGTATGTCTTCACCCGATTTCAACCCCATTGCTCAAAAACCATAAAGCACCTCCCTTGTCTCCAGTAGATCTGATTCCCCACTGCTCGAGTTACATTGTATCCCTTGTTAATCCCCCCCGAGGGAGGGGGTGCACGATGATAACGTGGATTTGGTGACATCCGGTGGTGTGAAGGAGGCGCAGTCCCCCCCCCCTTCCCCGACGAGCGATAGTTTTTTAACGGGTCGGGAAAGGGGAAAAAAGGGAGCGAGCAGGAGCCAGGAGGAAAAAGAGAGGGGCCCAGCTTAGCGAAGCCGGTTCGTAACCAACTTGGTCAGGATTCAAGGGTGGTAGGGGGGGAAGGAGGGCAATCAAGGAATCCGGTGGGGGCAGGCGCGGACGGCACCCGCCACCAGGCTTTTGGGGTTAACAGCTATGCCTTACACAAGATAGTTTTCCCTACCAATAAGCCGGCGAGTGCACCGGGATCGCGCCCCCCCCCCCCCGCCGTTTCACCCCCGCGAATGATAATGATGTTAGTAAATTAGGGAAGACTAAAATGATTATTTTTGCAAACCGTACAAAATAACATTAAAACACGAAATAGAAGGGACGTTTGGGGTGTTTTCTTCGGTCTCCCGCCGTTGCCCCCGCTGCGGGACAAATTTTTTTTTTGCACACCCCCCCACCCTTTTTCTTTATGTTAACAAATCCACATAAATGAACACGATCTGCGTAATTATTTGACCCCCCCTTCCTCTCCCCTCTTCTTCCCATCAACTCCCCCATCTGCATTTCACTTTGGGGCCTATACTCAGTCACGTTTTAGGACCCCCACCCCCCTGTGCAGGGCCCACACATTCTTTAAGTCACGTGCAAGTAACACCTTGCTCCCCCCCTCCCCCCCCCCCCCTGGTCCCCCAATCATTAGCTAACACCAAAAAAAAAAAAAAAAAGAGCTTGATAAATTTAAACAATCAAATTTCGGCATGAAGACATTGTAAAATTTTTAACCTACCCACCTCATATCGTCCTATAAAAATTTCCTGAAAAAAAATAGTCATTAACATCTTAAATATAAAATAAAAATTTTTTATCCCTACCAAACATAATACGAACTGGTCCTATAATATAAAAAAACCCCAATACCAACAATGAAATCCGAATAAATTATTGTAGTCCCCACCGGATTCCCATCGCCCACTTTTAACAATAATTAAGTTTGTCAATTCATTTCGACCATTAAATTTGTGATGATAGGGATTTATTGTCTCTTCACACAAAGTGAATCTACCATTATTATTTACTTTACTATTACTACATATTTATTATTTTTTTAGTACAGTGCTTCAAGTAAAATAAATCAATAACTTAGTCAACTATGTAATCATCTTCCCTTCTACATTTAACGCTATGCAATACCCTTTTCTTGACATTACGAAAATACCAACCTGCCATGTGAATGATCGTTTTTATTTTAAATTATTTTGTCATTTTAAAAGAAATACTATCCTTTAGCTAAATATCACATTTATCACCAGAGCATAAATACAATCTAATGATAGTTTATCTAAATCATTCTTATTCCTAAATATAATAAATGTCTTTGGACAACACCTTAAAAATTAAACGCTATTAAAAAGATAAGCATGTATAACGGTTATAGTTCAAACAACATATTAGTTTGCTCTTGAATTTTTAAGGTAATATTTATTTGTAATAATAGTTTTAGCTGACACTTATTTTAAAACGAGTATGAAAATATTCTTTTTAAAAAATAATGAGAGTTTATTTCTATTTTATCCGTGAGGAATTTCAATACTTGAGGCATGTCCCCCTTGAACCAATCTAACACAAGATTCTCAAACCCTCTCGATAGTTTCACAGACTCGATCAAAAACTCTATATCTGTAGAAATAAGTTTATCCTGAAATTTATAACCTTTTTCATAATACAAAACGTTAGGACTTCTAGAGGTACAAATAGATAGGGATATAACACGCCCTCAACGTCAAACATTATTTGATACTATATCAGACTAATACTAATCGGATCTGTGGTTAAATCACAATGTACTTATATATTAAGCGCAATATGACCCCCAACATCTTTTGCGCTGTAGTTAATTCAACATTAACTCATATCTCGTAGCCAGCTCTCAAATTGCGCCATCTCCATTTCACATTTTAATGAAATCTACCAATAATTTAAAACTCCCGATAGTGTATTTACCATCCCTGCGTCTTTGCCTTTTGAGCTCTTCATAAGGTTTTCAAACTGGTCAAGCTTAATATTATCCAAACACTAACCTTTAGTTTTTCATAAAACCCCCCAGTAAATAACATATGACGGCAACCACAAGCCCTACTCACATATTTCACTCCTTAGTTTTAATGCTCTTTGTTTCGTATTCTTTACTTGACAGAAACCAGTAATTAAAAACAGTTTAACTTGTATTTTAAATTAAAAAATGTCAAAATATATTAAATATTTTTAGTATGATATTAAATAGGTCAATGTGAAAAAGTCGAAATTAAGACGTTACGGAGAAAAAAGATAGCATATGGATGAAATGTAGCTGTTGGAATCTTGATATGATTTCTGACATATTAACAGTAATGTAACACATCTTTTCTTATAGGATAGATGATGATATTTATATAAGACCGCATTATTATACTCGCCCCGGGCGGACGACCAATAAAAATTAAAGCAAGAAAGAATAATATTAAACTATCTAATTGCAGATACCACATTTTGTTTAGTTAATCTAAATTTTTATGTTTTGATCACATCTTTAAAATGATAGTCACACATTTTTTCACGAAATTACATACTTTTAAAACTTGATACATGGGTTACTTGGTGTGATTCATTTTTTTTCCTAATTATTCTTTTTTTCCTTTCTGTCCGTTTCGTTAGTTTGTTTTTTATAACAAAAAAACAATATGACAAGACGTGCATTCCAACATTATTCGAACTAATTCATTTGTTTGTCATAATTTACATTACATGCGGTATAAAAAAAAAATGGTACGTAAAGTACATGCTACCACAATATCAATATGAACAATTGACAATTAAAAGTAATTAAACACCAGATTTTTTCAAAGGGGACATTTGCAATGAAGCCGAACTAATACAGTAGCCACAAAAAGCTTCTGTATTGTAAGCGAAAAGCGTCAAAAATCCCTCCACACTTTCGGTATAGTTAACTTCTCTCCTTTGCCTCTTAAAATAAAGTTATTTTTAGTCTTACCGTTAATCACACGATATATTTGCCCCTCGGACGGGAAAGTCACAATATCCAACAAAACCCAATTTATCGATTCTTAAAAAAGTGACCCGACCCATTTCCAAAACCCCATGCCCTGACATATCCTTCTTTATTTTTCAACAAATTCGGCTAATTTTTTTGTGTTTTCTTTTGACAAATCTTAGTTTTCATTATTTTCTACTATTATATGCCCTCGCTCCAACGACATATAATTAATACTGTCTTTTATTTTTTTTCATATATTTGACACTTATTGTTTTGAATAATTCGATTCACACTAATTAATATCTGCGTAAGCAGGGGAAAAACTCCTAGATGACACAGCCCAAAAAAGATAAATTTAAACCGTGAAACGACGAGTATGTGCCTTTTTTTGGAAAACGCCCTTCCGGACCAAGTGACACAACATCCAATTTTGCTCCCCCCCCTCCCACACCCCCCACCCCAACACAAACCCAAATCACCATAAGGGGCCGGGCTAGCCAGTAATTTTCATTTTTTACATGGGTATTGGTCAATTTCTATATATATCCATTCCCATGTACTTGGCACGTATTTCACGTGCCTTTTTATTTGCAATTTTTTTTCTTAAATAACCCAACGTGTGGATTGAAAAAATAAAATAAATCATCCCATACCCCACCCCACGTGTTTAATTATTTTTCAACTACCTAGCCCATACTATATTTATCTTTCATTATTTGTTCTATAGTACCATCACTACTATACTATATACTAAAAAAATAATAATAACATTTTGTTCTCTTTCAATGGATTTTGAAGATGAACAAACTTCTTCTTCTTCATCTTCTTTCGATCATGATATTAAAGAAAAAAACATTGATCATTCATCGTGTTCGATGAATAATGATGTACAATTCAAGAGGAGGGCAGGGAGGAAAAAGTTTAAGGAAACTCGACATCCATTATATAGAGGAGTTAGGAGGAAAAATGGAGAAAAATGGGTGTGTGAAATACGCGAGCCAAATAAAAAAACAAGAATTTGGCTAGGTACTTTCACTACTCCTGAATTAGCAGCTAGGGCACACGATGTTGCTGCCCTAGCTCTCCGGGGAAGTAATGCTCTTCTTAACTTCCCCGGATCAGCTTGGTCTCTACCTAAAGCTAAATCTTCCTCCCCTCAAGACATTCAAACCGCGGTTCTCCAAGTTAATGAAGAATTGATTGTGTCGTCCTCACCCTCAGAAGAATCTTCATGTAAACAAAAAACGATGACGTATGCTTAATGGAGTTTATGATAGGGAGGCCAGGTTTAAATGCATATTTAATTGAGAAGATGGCTGAGGGGATGCTTTTTGACTCCACCAAACTATGAACAGAGGCTTTTATTGGGTGATTGTTGAGGAAGATGTTGAGTTTCACGGGTTTGTGGAAAGATTAGAAAGAACTTTGATCTTATTTTGTTATTAATACTTATTAAGGCTTTGAATCTTAATTATTTAATTTTTTAGTTATTAAGATGTGCATTTGAATGTTTTAGGTTCCTAATATTCATCTTTAAGATCTTGTATTTTATAGCAAAGGACATTTTTTTTTTTTTATTTTTAAAAAAATAATCATATAAAACACTTACTTGGAGACCTAATAACCAATTAATTTTTAATCTTACTACAACTTGTTTTGTTTTTAAAAAGCAAGGTTTGAAATGTTTGCATTTCGAGGTAGACATAACAATTAATTTGATGTAAGTAACCGTTATATATCTAATCTGAGTACATATGTTTAAAATATATAATTTACTTTTTAAGATACTACAAAGGAAAAGAAGGAGACGAAAATAAAAAAAACAATAATGGGGAAAAAAATTGACGGGACGGGGGGGGGAGGAGAAAAAGGGGGGAAAAAAAAGTGATCGACGGATGTGCGAAAAGTAAAATAGAATAAAATAAGCGGTAGAGACAATCGTACAGAATGGAGAAGTGCAACGAACCTAAACCAGCCACCATCGGAAATGCACCATGCGGAAGAAAAAAAATAGAACCTGATGTTCGGCAATAATGGAGTTTTACAGAAAGGTGAATTTACTTTGCAGAACAATTTATTCATACTGTCGACAGAGGTGTAGAATGATATACATTGTATTGAATAAAAACCTAATTGTTTGTTTCATCCGCTAATACAAAATAATTGTCGATTTTATTTTCTTACTCTCATAATGTAATAAAACTTTATTTGTACTTTTTTAAATATAACAATATTATACATTCCAAAAAAAAAAACCTAATATCTAAAACTAACAAAAATACACAAATAATATTGATAAATATAAATATGTGTGTCAGTGATGGTGAATGTGAAATATAATGGATAATAGATTACGATTCCACTATAAAATGATGGTTCGTAGAATGGGGTTTATTGTACAAGTATACCTAGTGGTAATTTTGGCCGGAAATAAGTAGTTTAACCATTATGAGAGGTTGGTGGTATAAATGAGGTCATCGCTATGAATAAAGCGGTCTAAGTAATGATGGTAGTTTTGGTGATAGCAATTGATGTCACCGCTATGATAACGATAATAATATAGTAGTTTTGGTGTAGCAATTGAGGTCACTGCTATATAACCATAATTAATGATATCTATACCGTAACCGTTAGGATATATATAATTATAAAGAATAACGACTTAAGTAGATGGCACAGTGATGGTGGTTTTTTTGATAATGATAACTAAATAAGACGAAGTGGTGTACTAGCTAGTTGATATGATGGACGGCGAAAGAAAGATAGTTCATTCAACTTATTCAACTCACTAGTGGCTAATTATAAATAAATTAAATTCAGTCAGTATAATATTCAAATTTTAGACTGTCATTAATTTATTTAATCAATTAATATGGCCCTACGATTGTTCTTTTATCCAAGAATTTCCCTCACGAAACATTTTATGTCACTCCCTCACTATTGAATATTAGAGTTTAATTAATAGGACTTAATTTTTTCAAAGTTGTCACTTAACTACATAAATGTAGAATCTATTGTATTCTTAAAAGCCGTTTTACCTCCCTCGCTACTTTTCTCTACTGACATTTCACGCCCCTTATTGTGTTTTTCTCACCTCTTTCCCTCTTGCGATATCCGCCGTTATGTTCCCCTATACTAGGTCCGGTGCTGCGACCCTGGTCCCCTACCTTTGAATAATGATTCTTATGACTTTACCAGAATAAAGCTCCGGAGTCCATGGAGAGATTTGGGGGAGGAGTGGTGATAGTGGGTGTTACGGTTTTCCCTTTACTCTTTTTTACTCTCTATAAGTCCTTTTGAACGGAACATAAGGTGGTGAGACATGGCTATATATAGGCATTCAAAACCCCTTTTGTTATCAGATACTTTCTTTCCTTTCTTCTTTCCTCCTCCGTTTTCCTTTCTGTGGTTCCTTTGCTTTCTTCTCCCCCTTTCCCCCTCTGCCCCAGCCTCTTCTCCTGATCTTCCTGCCTTTTTCCTCCCTCCCTCTCCCCCTCGACGTTTTATTTCCCCCCCTCCTCCCCCCCCCCGCTCCTGTTCTCCTCCGTGCACACTTACCTCCTGTACCTTCTTCTCGCTTATTCCCGCTTTCCCTAGCGCCCCTTTTTTCCTTTTCTTTTTGCTTCCTCTGATCGTAATAATAGTTGTTTTGAATTAAAAAGGGTGAATAACTAATAATCAAATAATAATAATAATAATAATATGATCACTTCTCTTTAAATTGTATTGATTTTATTTAAATATTTAGTTTAAATATTTTTCTAAAAATAACACTAACACACCACATTTAAGATGTTAAATAGTCAGTTATACAAACTTTTTAATAATAAAACTACTTATAGCATATTTATTAATCAAGTTATAGCATATCAAGACATAATATATTGTTCTTCAATTACTTTTTCAAAATATATTAACTTATTTAAATTTCAATTACCAATATTTAAATCAATGTAGGTTAATTACACTTATATTATTTTACGTTACCTTTTTTTTTAAAACAAACTCTTAATTAAAGTAAATTTAATTAATAATATTTAGTTACCTTTTTTAAGATAACTACAAAATTATCGGGATTTTAATAAAATCTAAAACAATACAGTTTGTATGTTAAAAAACTGTCAAACATTATCTTAAAAAAAAAATTCTATTCCCACCAATTTTGTGTTCTTTCCCCATCACTTTTCAAAATCTTACATCTGCACACCTATCACAATTTTTTCCCATTTTCGCACGCCTAAACTTTGTCTCCATTTTCGCACGACTTTACTTTTTCACCATTTTTCATCTCTCTTAACAGTCTTCTTTCAGATTTCGCAAATAGTTTGCATTCAAATCTTCATTTTTAGCACTCAATCTTCAATCTTGCATAACAACCGCACAATGTCCCTAAAAGGAGGCACGAAACCCGAGAAAAAGCAGAAGATTGAATGCAGAAGCAAGTTCAGAACATTTCCATGCTCCAATCTTTTCATCAAAATTTTTATCACAAACAAATCTTTCAGCCGGGAGATCAAGTGGAGAGACGGCGAGGTAAGTGAGAGATGAAGACCGTAGGGACCCCTTCAGCTGCTTTCAAGTTAATCTAATCAGTGAAATCAACAACAGGAAAAAACACAACAAACCATCCAAAGAAATGAGAAGAAGAGAAAGGAAAAGAAAATAAAAAGAAGATGAATCTGATGAAAACGACGAAAGAAAAAGGACTAAAAGGAAGGAAGAAATCGAGGAATCATCAGAGCCTAAATCTGCTTTTGTGAAAGAATGGAATAAAAATCAAATCCCAAAAAACCAAGAGCTCAATCTGGAATTCGATATTCCACATTTACAAAGAAGAAGAAGAAACATTTAACAAAAAACCCAAAAAAGTTCAAAGGTTTATAAAAGTTATTTTTTAATTTTTTTTTTATGTTCTGTTATTTTTTATTTTCTGTTATTTGGGTAAAATAGTTAAAATCAATTTTTGTGTAAAATAAATAATGTATGACTTGTGTATGATTCCATGTAATGAATTTCTGTTTTTTAAATAAATAATGTATTTTTTGTTATGATAACTGTAAATAATTTTGTATAACTCACGGTATATATAAAATGTGTATGACATTTTGTTTAATCAAGTTTTGGGTCACTGTTTACTAGTAAATAGCCCTAATTAGTTAACAGTTATTTTTGGAGTGTATTTTTTGGGGTTCAATATATTGTGTATTAAAGAATGTTTCATTATCATCGTCCAAAGATCTGCTACATTACTTGCATTATGGAAATCAAAGAATGATGAAGGCGCAATCAGTGAAAGTTAGTTTACAGGAAACAGTTCTATCAAGAAGGGTGGACCTCGAAACTCATAACGAACAAGTTATTGACCACCCAATTATCCTACCCAAATCTCGTATCAGGAAGTAAGAATCTTCATGGCACATAGTACTTTTTTTTTTTAACTTATGAACATTATGTATTTTTCCCAAGTTTTTTTCTATTATGAAATACTCTGATGGTTTTTATATAATTATTACTGATTATTCTAAATGTGTCTCAATTTAACATATATGAACACTGTAATGAATCATATATGAAATGAGAATGAATTACGAATGTCATATGAAAAATTGATATATAGTACATAGTAATGTTTGAAATTTGTTTTGTGCTTGAAATACTATACCACTTTCAAAATACAAAACAGAAACATATTAATTTATACCCTGTTGAATACTGTATGAAAAATGTATGGAATTTAGATCATAAAATTATACATTAATAAATGGTATCACCAATCTGCATACTTATTCATACCAGTAATATACAGACAATTTGTTTCTGAGTTGTATTTTTTTTATGACTACTTGATGGTTTTATATAAATTATTACTGATTATACGTAAATGGGTATCAATTTTAACATATATGAAACTGTATAATCAATGTATGAAAAATCATATGAATTATGAATGTCATAAAAATTTTGATATTGTACATCGTAATTGTTAAATTTATTCCATAATTTTGTTTTTGCTGAATACTATAACACTTTCAACTACCAAACAGAAACATCTATTAATTATATTACAGATATGACATACTGTATGAAAAAAATATATGAATTAATGACCATTATAAAATAATTTTTCAAATACCAACGAAACAAATTGTATGTAGATTAAAGGGTATGAACTAATGGTATGAAAACGGTTTAATACTGATGATACTGTTTTATTTAATTCATAAAAAAATATTTTTATAACAATTTAATGCCTCAAAAACCCCGACTTAACATTACGACAATCATGTTTTTGTACAGGATAATTTGAACAAGTCTTCCTATTGTGTCCCAAACACCTGATGAATCTCTGCAATGTGCTTTTGTCCTTCCTATTGTGTCCAACCTGATGACATCACATCGCCGTATTTCCCCCGGTGTTTCACCCACATTAAACATTACCTTCAGTATCCCATATAAATTAAAAATATATTCGTACATAATTAACACACATTTCATACACAATTATATACAAGTTCACTGTTTACCACACAATTCTACACTCGCACAAAAAATAATACAAATACAACACTTCATCAAAATTAATACACAAATCATACACACTTTTTTACCACACATTCATACAGTTTTGTACACAAATATACACACTTTTACATTTTTAATCCAATTACCCCCACACGTTTTTATACATTATTTAATTATACACAAATTACTACATTGTTTACTACAAAATCATACACAAATCACACAAAATTAAATATCAGTTGTCACTATCTATACAATAACCGAATTTTTAAAAATAATACAAAATTAAACCATTTTTATACAATCTGCATACTACAAACACAACTAAATACTACCTACAATCTAAAATACATTTCATACTCCATTATCCAATTTAATATAAAAATAATATAAGTTAATTCATTTTTTATACAAGAATTTATATATATATATATTACAAATCAATAATAGCTAACTTACAACTATAAACATTGATTTTCGTATATATTTTTCAGACACTAGTTATATACATGATAATACAATTTATACATTATTAACTACAAATGTTCAGATATTGTTCTAATGTTCAAAAATAAAAAATTTGCTAAATTTATCAAAACTTAACATTTTTTAAAGTTCACCAGTAATCACATTACCATCAATCTTGCGTTTTAATTACACATAAAAGACAATTTAATATTACGAAATTTTTATTAGTAGAACCACTGAAATTAAATGTTTCACAAAAAAAATATATCAATTTACATATGCAATATACAAGGGAAAAAAAAAATAAAACATTATGAAAATATTAAAAAAAACTAACCTGATGAATTCCCTTGCCACCATGTTTAATTAAAATTACTCAATTTTCTCCATCAATTCAAATCTAAACCTTTCAACCTTCAATTTTGAATTGTTTTTTTTTCAAAACAAAATGATACAATTGACAAGAATTCGAATAATTATATAGTCCCAATTTTTGGAAAAAAAAATGAACCACTTTACATGGCAAAGATTAGATAACAAAATAGAATTTTTTTAAAGGATAAAAATCAATAAAATTACCATTAAACTGATTTGAGATAATTAATGAGCATATCTATAATTAATATATTTTAAATTCCTTAAAGGTGCACATTTGGTTATCAGTTAAAAACGTCAACTACCTTCAACAGGATTATCCAAGTTTAATTACATCATTTTAACTCTTTTTTTCTTCCTAATTTAACTGATAAATTTTACAATATTTTTAATTAAAACAAATGCCTAATAAGTTGATATATTATTGTTATATCAGAAAATCCAAATCTTGTGCCATAACTTGAGAATAGGATTACATAAGATTTATATCTTAATATTACACCACTGATTTTTTAATCAGTCATTGGCCCTCATTGTGAAAAGACATATATTTATTGGATATTTAAATGAACGATTTAAAATATGTCATTTTTATTTAAAATATCATCTCAATTGAAATAGACATGAATGCAGATATTAAAGAGATATGTATTTAAATAATTAACTTATTTGCGTAAAATATTAATCACAACACAATATTTTATTTTTTCAAACTAATAAATTCATTAATATAATTAGATTCTTAATTAAAACGATTTCGTAGTTTGAATATCTATATGTGGTTTATAATGTTGGTCGGCAATTCTTTAAATAATCATTTGATAGATAGCTCAAAGTTCTAATTTGACCTTTGAGAACAATTTATTTATTAAATTAGCACAAATCTCACACACACTCATGACGTATCAATAATATTGCGTAGATTAGGGCGGTTTAAAATCGAATAAAAATCGATAATTCAAATGAATTTTTTTTTATTGATTTATCAATAATAAATTATTAATTTAGATGTTTTGATAACGATTTTAACATTGAGATTTTTTTAACGGGAATGATACTAATTATTATATTTTAACTATTTGGTCATAATATTTTTTGATTTAGGGTTTATTCTACTTGTTATCAGAAACTTTCAGTTGATTAATTAGAATGTGTCAATATTTGCTTTTGAACAAGATGCATTTTGTCAACTTATTTGCATGATTCGTTTTGTTTGTCACTTGTCACTATTTTTTAAATAATTTTCTTCAATCTTATTGGTTAAATTGATAACTGAACAATCACGATAAATCGATAACTGATAAATCAATATCTTAATAATTTCATAACTATTTGACATATCGATATAACGATAATCGATAATTTAAACTAATAAACTTTAAAATCAAAATAAACCGATCAATATACTACCTTAAATCCTTTGGAATAATATATAGGGGATAATGGTTTGTCCTGAAAATATCATTAGTTACCACTGCTGAGATTCATAAAGTGCCTGTGAAAAATCAACATATACATGTATCATTAGAAGAAATAAAAATAAAAAATAACAATATATTTAGAAAATAAAAAATCAAATATATTTAGAAAATTCGACAGATCCATAAATTTTAAAGTAAATAATGTGTATCCAAATTTTTTTACTTCCTTCACATAGAATATAGAAATACTCTAAAAAATCTTCGAATTTTCAAAGCATCTAAGGACACGCATAACTCAAAAGTTACAAACGTACAAATAAATAATAAGAAAAAAACCGTTCATAAATGTTAAAGAGTAGAATAATAACAATAAAAAATAATTAAGCATAAAGAAACACATAAGAAAAAGTAGATTTTTTATTAAATACCAAGTAGAAAACACATGAAATGGTCTGTTACATGCAATAAAAAAGAAAAAAAAAAGAATCTTGGTTACATAGTTTGATTAATTATTACTTTAATTTGACTTATCTCCTTTGAAAAATAACATGACCACTTATCATATAATTCAAAAAAATTTAACTGTTATTCAGTCCCAACTAAAGTTTTATTTATTACAAAAACTTATTTGTGTGATATGTAACTTTTTTTTATATTCCTCTTCTCTTAAATTAAGAATTTTTCATTGTTTGAGAGTTAATTTTCTACTTTTTCTAATGTAAAATTGTGTTAGATTTTATTTAACATATTTTAAAATTTAAATATTTGAAAACTATATGCTTAATATTTCTTTTCCAATGTCAGTAAAATGAAAATATATACTTTTTAAAATATTAATAAAAGTTATATAATTTTAAATTTTGAGAATAACCGTCAAGCCTTTTTGGATTATTTATGGTGCTTGAATTAGTGTTGGTCGGTGATTATTTTATAATAATTTGATAAAAGCTCGCAAATTCTATTTGACGCTTCTACTTTATCTTTTGCTAGGACCACGTTTTTCATATTAATTTTTTTTATAAAAAAAAATAAAGAGACAAAAAAACTTATTTAGAGTATCCACGTATCTCACCATTCACATAGTGACAAAAAATAAATTGCTTAAAAAACATCTAGAAACAAAAATATTTTATTGATTAATCAATATGATATAATTTTACTCCTCCGTTATTTTCTCATAAGATTTATTCATTATTTAAGGATATTAATAACGTACTTTTTGAACTAGAATAATTTGAATTTAATCTCTTAAAATTATGGACTATTCGAGATGTCTATTTAAAGAAATATAATACTCTTCATACATGTATAAGCTAGAATTTAGAATTAGAATAATCTTAAAAAATTTAGAATCGAATACAGAATCCCACTTTAAATCAAACACGTCTTACAAAGTCCCATAAAGTTTTCAATATCTACCTTTACCTCGCATGCTACTAATTGATATTTAATTTTTAAATTTGTAACACGTGAATTTGAGTATACTAGAGTGTATACACTTGGAAGAACATATTCTTTTAAGATATTATAATGTATAGAGAATGATGATTTTAATGTGTCATTTAATTTTCCAACCATATTTTTTATGATTAAAAAAATAAATGTCAAATCTAACTAGACCATAAAATGTACGTTGCACGTAGGGAAATTAATAAAGTTTGAGGATCTTGAAGTTTTTTCTAACCTAATGTTACTATTATACATGCGTGTCTCCATTGATAAAATAAGGGACTAGAATATCATATAAATTCAAATAAAATTTGAAACAAGTAAAACGCATGACAAGTGGGCAAGCAGCGGGGGCCTGAGTTTGAAGAAGCATCATTTTGAGATTGATGTCCTTTTGAAATCAAGGGAAAAATCTACGAAAACAGACACGTTGGTGGATCAGCCAAGCACAAATCATACCTGTGTGTATATTGACTTTAGCTCGCCGTCATTGGTTACATTCACACTTAGTTGAATTGAATATCGAAATTTAATATTTATGAATTTTAAATTTTAAATTGATACCCTATACATATTAAATGATTTCTTAAAACATGAATCAAGATTATTGAGTTAAATTGAATTTGTCGGGTTTGGCAAAGATTGTTGGATGGAAATATTTTCATCTTGTTAAGATAGTAGAGTAATCTATTTTTCTTTTATTACCAAAAAAGTATATAGAGATCCTTCAATATGCAAATCAATTTTGTTTCTTTAAGATGCAAATAAATTTACTCTGTGATATTAATATGTAACTATTTTATTGCCCTTCATATATTATTATTCATTATTGTTACGTGACTAGTAGTGCGTGGCAGAATCATAATTTTCATTACAGATTACTATGTGACTAGTAGTGCGTGACGGAATCATGATTTTTATTAAAAATTACTGAGTGACTAGTAGCGCGTGACAATATTAGAACTTCATATACAATTATTCATGATTGTTATATGACTAGAACTAGTAGCGCGTGACAGAATTATAATTTTCATTAAAGATTGTGCTACATACTAGACGGTATAACTTATTAGAACTCATAAACTATTAGTCGTGACGGAATTAAAATTTTTTTTCATTAACTTTGCTACGTGAAGAGGTTTAAAATAATAAAAAAAATATGTTTGTTACGTGAAGAGGTTCAAAATAATAATAAAAAAATATGTTGAGAGTGGGATTTGAACCCCACGCCTTTCGAACCAGAACCTTATCTGCGGCCCTTAGTACCAACTCGGCCATCTCAACATTATTTATAATTTCACTAAAGGATAACATTATTCCTCGTTACATCAATCAAAGAAGTATGGTTAAGAGTCAAATGGATTTGCGGATCATAGCTAAGATCTTCATGCTTCAACCATCAATTTTTTTAGTCCGGCAATTAATTTTTGATCGGAGAAGAAGTTTATGTTTTTTAAAGGTAATTGTTTGAATTGTTTTCTGTAAGTTAGATTGTTTTCTTTAATTGATTAGTCAAGCTTTTGCTATTAAGAACTTAAATTCTATAGTTTTTTTTTAGACTTATGTCACTAAACTTAGAGTATTTGCTAAAGTTTCGTGCGGCATTTGACAACTTATTAATGAATCTTTCATGATCTTATAAGCTCAAGTAAGCCTTTAAAACTAAGATCGCTAAGAGAATGAAAGGATGACTTAGAGAATTTTGGAAAAGGACTTATATTACTCGGAAGAAAGCTTTACAATTTGTTGGATTGCTTGTTTCAAGCTTGAATGCCTTGCATGTGACAACCCCCTCGGGATCCACATATTCATGTATTGTCTCTGCCATGGGCGGCCCATTCGCTCATCTTCTTAAATCCCCTCTTATTGCTCGCAGCCTCAGGGAGATCGAACCCGTGACCTATGGCCTCCTTTACATCCCTCCCAAGGAGATCGCCTCTTACCAATTGATCTTCCTCTCAATTGGTTAAGAGGGCGATCTTCCTGGGAGGGGGATGTAAGGAGCCATAGGTCACGGTTTCGGATTCTCTGAGGCTGCGGGAGGCAATAAGAGGGGATTAAGAGAGCGAATGCCCGCCCTGCAGAACAATACTGAATATGTGGATCCCGAGGGGTTTGTCCACAAAAAAGCGCCTTTTTTGTGACACCCCCCTCGGGATCCACATATTCCGGTTAGTGTCTCTGCCATTGGGCGGCCATTCGTCTCCTTAATCCCCCTCTATTTGCTCCGCAGCCCAGCCTCAGGGAGACGACCCGTGACCTATGGCTCCTTTCATCCCTCCCAAAGATCGCCTCTTACCAAGTGATCTGGCGCTCAATTGGTTAAGAGGCGATCTCCTTGGAGGGTGTAAAGGAGCCCATAGGTCACGGTTCGATTTCTCCCTGAGGCTTCGAGCCAATAGAGGGGATTAAGAGGCGAATGGCCGCCCATACAGAGACAATACTTGAATATGTGGATCCCGAGGGGGTTGTCACAAGCAGATCAATTGGTACAGGGCTATCTCCTGGGAGGGATGTAAAAGGAGGTCCATAGTCACGGTTCGATTCTGCCCTTGAGGCTAGCAGCCAATAAGAGGGGATTAAAAGAGCGAATGGCCGCCCATTACAGAGACATACCTTAATATGTGGGATCCCTAGGGGGTTGTCACATTGCAAATGATGACACCCCTATTTATAAACTACCGTCCTAAGGACTAGTGTAAATAATTATTTACATTACAATTCCTTCATATTACTTTTTAGTTCCTCTCCTAGAAAAAGTCTATACATTCTAAGGAATTTCTAAACCTTTCCGAAAAAATACTAAGTTATTCTAGAGAATTTTAATGAATTCTCTAGCCCTTTCTGATTAATCTCGAGGTTCTAGAGTCTTCATCTCTGCAATCTTTCCACACTCTAGAACCTTCCCGCCCCATCCGAAACACAAATTTAATTGTCATGTGCAGAACTGACACTTAGCTTATTATTGATGGGTTGTATTAGCCCCTAATATATTATCACCGCATATATACTGTGGTCTACATATGTGTGAAAGAGGCTAGACAGTGGGGGATGATTTTGAAAATAGAGGATAAAAACTTGGAAAAAAAGGAGGGTTGAATACCTTTATTATCTTACTCGGTAAACATCACAATAATTGAAGAATTTGATGCAGTGAATTGACTGCTTCTTCTTTAACTAAAGGTAATAGAGGAGAAAAACTTGGAAAAAATGAGGGTTGATATACTTTATTATTCTTAACGGAAAAACATCCACAATAATTGAAGAATGTGATGCAGTGAATGTGATTGTTTCTTCCTTAACTAAAAGGTCTCAATTTCGAACCCTGAATATGAAAAAAAATTGTTGACAGAAAGTACTTCAATGAATGGATTCTAATAGTGCTAGTCAAAACTAGTCGGATTTTAATAGAAATACCAAACACCAAATAAAAAGGGAATAGTTTTAAATATACAATAAAGTAATTAATTTAAATAAATAGTCATGTTTTATTTATAGAAAATGGGCAGAAAATCATAGGAAATATACATTGACTATATAATATAGCTTTGCAAAAGTTATAGAAAGTATACACTGACGATACAATATAACTTACATATACATGAGATATACACTGAATACACATTATGATACACTCAAAAAGTTGAATATAACTTAATTATACATGAAATATACACTGAGTATACATGAAGTATATACTGAATATTCAATAACGATCAACTCAAATTCACCTCTAGACAGTCCCAAATTTAATATGAAACTCCTTCAATGTTTAGACTCTTTTGATATATAGTCCTAGTTCGCTCAACAATTCTATCTTGATTTTTACACGCCGGGTTTTTTTAGAAAAAAAGACAGAAAAAAAAACAAATGCAAGAAGAAAAAAGATAACAGAAAAATCAAACGCATTAGGAGGGCTGAAAAAGAAACAGAAATAATGAGGGAGCATGCACATATTTTTTAACTTCTAGTTCGATAATTGGCCCTTATTACTAAGTTCATTAGTTATAGGGTTGCGATTTGTATATTTCATTGGGATATACAATGATAAATATTACAAAATTAATGTTATTATATATTTAGGAATTTTTCAAAAGTTCCTTTGTACAATTTGCTTGGCCATCTATAAATAAGGTAATTTATACCATCTTTTTATAAATGCGTAACCAATAACTAAACCTATACAAAACTTCTAAATTTATACAATTAGAAATCTAGAAACAAATTCTTATTTAATTTCAAATCAATGATTATATAAATTAAACAATAGCAAAAATTTAAAAATTTTACCGTACATTGAAATATTTTTTTATAATACCTAATATAGACTAAATATTTTAGGAAATTACATGAATTAAGACATTTTACAAAATAATTACTGATTTTAGCAATAATTTTTGTTTATTACCATTTATATCAGGGATACTGTGATAAATCTATAAAAATTTAAAATTAAAATTATGTATGCCAATATATTTGAATTATAATTAATTTTTTTAAATATCTTAGTTTGTTGGTAAAAATTATCCCATGTTTATAAGTGTATTAACATATGTGATAAATGCATTATCCCATTATTAAAACTTGTATTATATGTAATAATAAATTATTCTTTTATAATCTAGTCAATTAACTTAATATTATGACTTAAATAAATGATCTAAGTGAAAAAAGTATTACTATAAATAATAAATATTTTTTTAATATAACATATTTATGTAAGTTTCCCAAATATTTACTATTCCGCATACTTTTTCCAAAAAAAAGTATCCAAAAAGCCCATAAAAGGCCCAGCAACAAAGGGTGCTTTAGAAAACTTAAAGCAAAATCATAAACATGGAAAACCTTTATTCACTTGCAATAGTTAGAAAAAAAAATAATTTATTGTTTTTAGTGATTCGAATTTGTATCTCTCTGTTTCTTTTTAGTTGTTATGTAGCGGTTTTTAAAAGTTAATTTGACTAATTTTTAAAAGTAAATTAGATTACATTCATTCGTTATTTTAAAACAAAAAATTCGATATTCAAAAAACTATATAAAAAGTAGTATAAATTGTAATTTTTTTCCCTTATCAATATGTATACTGTATAAATATATCGTAAAATATTAGTTAAACATCATATCATTTAACTCAAAAAAAATAACTATGACAACGAAAAATGAAACCGAGGGAGAATCATGTAGGTCGATTTGCTTCATTTGGGACCCACCCAACATACATAATTACCTCCATGTTCATCATTTTGTATTTTTCTATCTACAAAATTAGAATTATTTTGACTGAGACTTGTAAACATGCTTTGTCTCCACATGTCTCCATTTTCAAATTTCAATTTATGAAATATTTAAACACAAACACATGGAAAAACTTTTAAGCTAGTGTTAATTATTTAATATATTATTAAGCATGTGACCTTTGATAACTAATTTGAAATTATAGATTTATAAAATTAGATTATAAAATTTGCTTAAATTCCAGTTATTTATTACTTATTTAATCAAAATTATAAAATCCACTAACATAAAAAATAACAGATATCTATTTTGAGCTTTGAATATATAAAAATTTCTTGGTAGTTCAAATTCGGAGAAAGTAAGATTAGAAATCCGAACTAGTAATATCAAAAATTGAAATAATAATTAAGTAAGAGACAATCTTTGTTATTATGACGGATAAAATAACTCATCAGTTAATCAAGTGCACCATTTAATCTTGTTAGAACTCGGATATATTAGATCAATTTTAATAAATATATACATAAAATATCTAATTTTTTTGAAAAAAGACCACATATAAATCCACTTGCACCATAATTTTGAACAGTAAATTCACATCTATATTAGAAAAAAAAAGAATATTCTTTAAATGCATATAATACATCGAACCACTTGACACACCCAATAATGATTTCAGACTAAAACAAGTCAAGAAAAAAACCCACTTTAAAATTTGGACTATTTATTAAATGATAAGTCACATAACAAGCAACCTCATTTATTTTGGAGGACCTAAAATCACTGTCACAAAACAAAATATAAGTGGGCCTACTATTTTCTTCAAATAATTGTAATAGTCCACAGACATGCCACTTTTTCAAATCATATCAAACCTTAATTCATCTCCACAAAACTCCAAGAAGAAAAATAAACTTAATGTCCTGTTTCATTGTGACCAACAGAGGTTTTCAAATAACCACTATCTTCTAATTTACTTGTCTGTTTTTTTTTTCAGTGTATCTCTAATTATTTATTCATTTTGACAAGTCAGGAAAGGCAAAAATTTTTAACTTGTTTTCCTCAATTAATTTAATTTGAAAAAAAAAATATAGAATTTCCTTGAAAGCGTTAAATTTAATTCACACACTTTATATTACTAGGGTAAATGGTAAATTCACTATGTCAAGGAATTATTTTTTAATAAATGTGGTTCATTTAAACAACGAAAATGATTAGAAGACAAGGAAGTATGCGATCCAACTGAAATCAACCTATATTTAAATAAGGTAATTTTTCATACTTTGATTTGTAAAATAAACAATAACTTGTTATAAATTATCTAATTAGATTAATATTTTGTAAAGTTTATCTTTAATTATAATGAATATTAATTTTACTCCCTAGAAAAATAAAATGAAAATGAAGAACGGCAAGAGTTCCATACAAATGGGCTCATGTCACTTGTGTTTGCAAGTGGGGGGTGGGGGGGGGGGGGGGGGGGGCCTCGTTTAAAAATGTAGTGAACGTTTCCTTTCCCCCCTCATATCTCCACAAACTAAATATGGCTTATATAACATAATTTTTAAAGTTTAATGTGTTTTGTTTCTTTCGGAAGTGTGTTTTTTTTAAAATAAAATTAAAAAAGAGGGGTTTATTTTTTGGGACTTTTGATTAGATCACACTGTTTTCCGAGAGAAATGTGTCCACGAGACTAATCAGAGTGTTGTAGATAAATTTTTTAAATCATTAAGTTAATAAATCTCCATTTTTTTCCGAACTAAAGTAATTTCCTTTCAAGATACTTGTCTTTTTTTAACAAACACATTTGAAAAAATATACTTTAAAAAAAACACTTTTAAAATTTTTTAGCCAACACAAATTGTAGCTTAAAAATCTTTTGAAATTCCATTAAGCAACGACGTGTACCGAAGTATTGGGTGGAAAAAAAGAATGCGAAACGATTAAAATTACGGTCGAAAACACAGTGGGAAGAATATATGAAACGTAAAGGAAGGACGTCTTTCAAAAGAACAGTTTGGTTTTTTGTGACTTATAAACATGGGCGGGCTTGCGATGGGCCTTAAGGATATAGTGTTGGGTCGGGTTCTTTTTTAGAAAATATTTTTGCAATATCAACTTACGAAATGAAAATTAAGAATGCCATATTTTACACTCCAAAAGAAAGAAACCCAAAAAAGATGGCATGCTAGCAAAACAACAGCAACATTGGATGAATGCACATGGAGACTAGGATTAATTTCGGCCCGTAATCTGAGTAATTTGGATATGAAAAGGGTACAATTTTACCGTATCATTTGCTATAATTAAGTTAATAGATTGCATGATATGTGTTTAGTTTTATAATTATTTTACTCCAATCAATCAACGTATAATAGAATTAAACGACTTGGTATAAACACTTATACGGTAAGTTTTTTTTTTTATAATGAAAGCGTAATGACTATTTTGAAATAAAATTTCTTTTATTGTTGAATATACGAGAAACAAAGTCTATTTTAATTATATTAGACACCTGACAAACATAGAAAAGACTATAATCGTTCGTCATATCAGTCAAATAAAAAACTACGCCAAATAATGACACATAATTTAAGTTACTATTCTTCAAACTATTAACATTATTTGGATTAAATACGTTGTTTGAGATCTCATTATTAAAAAAATAGCATTTTAACATGTACTTTGAAAAATGTTTATTTTTTTTTAGAGTAATTTAGAGTGAAAACTCCGAAAATAAATATTTGGAGTTTTTCCGAATTTTAGAAATATTCTGGTATAGCAATGGTGTTGTGGGCCAATATTGATTGTATGGTTCATCGTATTTGAGTCAAAACCTTAGCACATTTTTGGAACGCATTGTAATGAATAATAACCTACACTATTCCATCCTAAATTACTATTCAACAAAATGCCAAAATTATAACAGCCAAGAGATCAATGACCGTTTTGTTTTATTCTTTATCGTTGCGCGGTGCATCGATAATATCAGTCACACTGAGATTTGAGATACGTGCCACAGAGTTAGAAACACTTCACAATTTTGCGAACAAGGACAATCCATTATGAAAAATAAAACAACTCATCATAAAACAGTGAAAGCATATTCTCACTGAATAGTAAAAAAATCTTCCTAATTTTTCATATAGTTCCTCACCGATTAATCAAAAATATATGTGAAAATAGTTAGTAAATATTTTTAAATGAGAAAATAGTGATTTTAATAGTACGCTTTGAAGTAGAAATCTCACTAATTATGCACTTATTATTTGTAATTTTTGAGAAGAAACAATGAGTAAATTATGAATAATGTATTATATATTTATAATTTTACCACCAACTGTCACGAACCCAAAAGGATCGCGAGTGGACCCACACTTACTCCTCCTATTGAGCAACCAACCATCTAATCCAACATTTCCATTCAACCATAATAACAGAAAATCATGCGAAAGACTTAAAGCTCATTAACGAAATCAATTAAATAACTTCTAAAATTTAATACTCATCATCCCCGAAATCTGAAAGTCCCATCACCACAAGAACAGCTATTCCCATTTACCTAAATCAAGAATATCTAGGAAGCTAAATAAATAACAGCTATCCAGCCTGACTGCAAGGCATCACAGACAATGAAGAAAAGATCCGTCCAAGCTAAAGAAGCGGTAGCTCACCACCCTGAGATCTGACGTGAATGAAGCCTGGCTAGAGTGCGTGGAGTTGAAGACGATGCACGTTTGGTGCACTCCACAATTAACAAAGAAAACAAATACAAGTAGGGGTCCAGTACGGGTTACAAGTACTGAGTAGGGTATCATCGTCCAACTCAAAATAGAAAACAATATATATCTGAGATAATAACATAAACCCAACCAAAATGCTTTAACAGGTGATAGCAACAAGTTATAAGAATCATTTACAACAACAACAACCAAACGCATCTATGAGGACTCAAGCCTCCACACCACATAACCCTTTTGGAACAGGTTCCTTAATTGAGTATACTTCATGCTTTCAGATTCATCTCTTTTCCTACCTTGTGTCCGGACGTGACACCGATTCCATTACTATCTGGTGCGAACGTGACCCCGACCACTACTATCCTGGTGGTCGGAACGTGCACTCCGATCCACTACTATCCTGTTCGAATCGTACAACCCTATCCACTCTATCCTGGTGTCGGCACGTGACACCTGAAATCCTCTAATACTACGTGTCGGTTCGGACACCCGATCCCTTAAACCTCATTCTTTTAGTTCCATCAGTCTTCTTTATGCCAAGACATCATCATTACCAAAGAGGTTTTTCAAGGTTTTAGATTCAACAGCTCATCATGACATTACCTTACATCATCACAATTAGTATAATCACCTCATGCATGCACACAATTAAGCATATAAGAGAACTTTACATTACTACCCACCATATCATTCGCTATAAGAGTTTACTACGAATAGCATAACCCATACCTAACCTGCCCCGAAGAATTCTGATCAAGCAAGCTATTCCTCAAAGTCTTTGCTTTCTTTTCCTTCCCTCTTCGTTCTTCTCTTTCCTCTCGCTCGTTTCCTTTCTCCCTTCTCTATCCTGTTCTTTCTTTCTCTATTTTTCTTATTCAAAAAACCCTTTCCTTTAACCCTAATAATCATATATTTAAGTTAAAAGATGGTAAAAGTAACCCACTAATTTATTCCAAGGTTGTTCTCCTTTAACCTCAAGTAATTGAAATTATTAACATAAACCAACTAACTTTATAATTATAAGCAGGATAGTCCAAAAACGCTCCTTAAAATATTTAACAGATCCGAGCCCAGTCCAAAGGGTTCACGCAGCCTGTGACGGCCCGTCGTGCCTGCGACGGTTCGTACTGCTGCTTTCGTCACAACAAAGTCGAGACTAAATTTCACTAAAGGGCCTGTGACGTTCGTTGTGCCCACGACCGTTCCGTCCTGCCATTGCCGTCGTGACGTTCAACAGCGAGTCGATCTCAGTAACCAATTTTTCCAAATCTTAAGTGTTTTGGAACGAGACCCCCCTCCGACGTTCCGTCGTGACTATGACGGTCCCGTCGTGGAATCCTCGACTCAGACAGTTATTACCTGACATAAAACCTACTGCTCAAAACGACTAAACACAGGTCTTACAATAGATACCACTTTACCCATCGTTCGTCCTCTAACGATCACAAGGAGGAAAACAATGGGTGAAAAGGAGTACCTAATCTGGAACAGGTGCAGGTACTCTTTCTTGCATTATCAGTCCTGCCCTTCCTCCCAAGTGATTCTTCCCACTGGTCGATTCTCCATTGAACTTTGATGGATGCAATCTTCCTTTGTCTCACTTGGCGGATTTCTCTATCCAGAATGGCAACAGGCTCCTCTTCATAAGACAAATTCTCAATCAAGAGAAGGCTAATCCCAACGAATAATGTAGTTCCATCCCCATGGTATCTTTTCAGCATAGAACACATGAAATCCGGTGCAAACCCCTGACAGTCCTGGGGCAAGGCTATTCTACACTACCTCCCACGCGCTTCAGAAACTTCAATGGACCAATATACCTCGGACTAAGCTTACCCTCTTTTAACCAAACCAGCATCACATACAAACCCCTTCATGGGTGAAACCTTCATCAAGACTTGCTCACCCTCCACCCTCCATGAACTCCAAGTCCCTAACCTTTCTTCTATCTGCCTATTCCCTTTTTTCCTACTTTGTGCCGCTAAAGCTTTCTTAAATGATTTTACTTTCTCTAATGATTCCCTCTAAGATCAGTACGCCTGGGCCTCAACTCGAATGCATCAAACACAACCAATGGAGCCTACCATCTGCTTCCACACAATGCTTCGAATGGGGCCTACCAATACTCGATTGATCGCTATTATTTGTATGAAACTCTGCTAAGGGTAAGAAGTTATCCCAATGACCACCAAATTCTATCCAATGCACGAGCTATTCCAACACCTGAATTGTTCGCCCAGACTGACCATCGTCTGAGGTGAAATGCATACTAAGGTCCAACCTAGTACCTAATTCAGCATGCAATGTTTTCCCTCCAAAACTTAGAAGTAACCGTGTACCTTTATCTGATATATGAAATGGAACTCATGCAATCGAACAATTTCTTGAGATGTAAAGTTTGGTTAACTTCTCTGCCTTATACGTCACCTACCCGGAATGGAATGGAGCAGAACTTAGTATAAATCGTCAACATTACCCCAAATAGAAAATCAAACTTGCCAATGTCCTTTGGACGACCAACCCGAAGTCCCAATTGCCAATTTCTCTCCCACTTCCATTCAGGAATGGGCATTCTCTGAAGTGTTCCCTCCAGCCCTGTGTTCATAACTTTAACTTGCTGACATTCGGGGCATTTGCCACAAATCAATAAGGTCCTGCGGCTTCCTTCTACTCCACCAAAAATGTTGCTTTAGGTCCGATACATCTTTGTTTGCACCAGGGATGTATAGAATACCTTGAATTATGAGCCTCTGAATGATTAGTGGGTGAATCAAATCATCCGACATCGGTCCACCATACCCTTCCCTTAATTCTCAAAACACCTTCCTCATCGATTCCTTGCTTCTTTTAGCCTCCTCGCCAACAACCTTATCTCGGATCCGGATCAAGTTTTTCTCATCGGTAACCTGCTTTCCTTTAATCTTAATCAAGAACGGAAATCTTGCCTCCACACAGGCTAAAAATCCTCCCTTCTCATTTACCTCTAGCCTCATAAGTTTTATTAGCCAAAGTCTGAACCTCTCTGGCCAATAGGTGTCTAGGAAACTGCAATGGCTAGACTTCCCATGTCTCCCTTGCCTTTCTACTTAAAGCAGCTGCTTACATACAACATTAGCCTTTTCCCGGATATACGATAGGCATTATAGTCTTCCTAATTCCATCCATCTCCTCTGTCCTCAATTCAAATCTTTCTGAGATAAAGACATACTTGTAAACTTAACGAGAATCCGTATATACTTCACATTAACACCATATAGATAAGTCTCCTTGCTTTAATGCCAACACTAACACTACCGCTGCCCCAACCTTGTTCAACTCGTGGTTCGGATAATTACGTTCTGCACCTTTTATTGCTCGAGTCATAAGCATTTGGCTTCTGTCTCTTGCATTAGCACTACACCCAACCCAGAATGCAGGCATCACAATACACAACTAAATTTTAACCTTCACTTCACTGGCATGGTAAAGGATTGGCGCGTAGTCAACAAGGTCTTGAAGCCTTCTGAAAGCTTTCTATTCTTCCCTCGGTCGACCATACAAATGGACACTTTGCTTAGTCCACATTTTGTCAATCGTGAAGCAACGAGGAAAATCCCTTGCAAAACGCACGTAGGAGCTAGCTAACCAACGAAGCTCCTTACCATCTTTAACATTGGTAGGTCCTTACCCAATCTTTTATTATCTTACCGCTTCGATCTTGGGCAAGATCTCCATCACATCCATCCTTAGAAACTACGTGGCCCCAAGAAGAACACTGAATCTAGCCAAAACTCATACTGGAGAATTTGGCATAAAATCTTTTTTGTTTTCTTCTCTCTCAACATTTTCCAAGACAATTCTCAATGCTCCTCATGTTCCTTTCTTGCTCTTTCAGTATACACTAACCAGTATATCATCAATGAATACAATGACAAAAAGATCCAGATATGGCTTAAAAAATCCCATTCATCAAGCTCTGAAGCAGCAGGGGCATTCGTAAGCCCAAACGACATTACATAACTCTAATGCCCAACCACTGGTTCGGGAAAGCGTCTTTGGCACATCTGCTGCCCGTATTTGGGCCAATTTGATGATAACCAAGGATCTCAAGTCGATTTTTGAGAAGGTACAAGCACCTTGTAACTGATCGAACAAATCATCATTCGAGGAATGTATGATACTTGGTTCTTAACTTTACTTTATTTAGTTGTCTGTAGTCTATGCACATCCAAAACTCCCAATCTTTCTTCCGTCCAAATAAAACCGGAGCACCCAAGGGGTGCACTTGGTCCCTAATAAAACTTTTTCCCAACACCTCCTGAGTTGGGCCTTTAACTAACACTCCCTTTAACTCAAGCGGGTAGCATTCTATAAGGGGGTTGGAAATGGGGCGAGTACCCCCGGCGTCAAGATTCAATGCAGAAGTCAATATCTCTATCCGGTGGCATACCATAAGGTCGCAGGACACACATCGAAAACTCACGGACTACCGAAGCCGACTCAATTTAAGTACTTGGGTAGCATCAACCCTGAGGTGTGCCAAGAAAGCTAAACATCCTTTCTTAACCATTCTCTTAGCACGAAGAAAGGAGATGGATATGAACTGAGGGGAAGTGTAGTCACCCTCCCACACTAACGGATCTGTCCCAGGCTTGGCTGCCAACGTTTTTACAGTTTTAGCATTACATCTAAGATTGCAAAATTCGGCAGAAAGCCAAGTCCTACCCAGAATGAACATCGAAATCAACCATCGTAAGATCCCACATCTCTACATGAGTATTGCTCTCCCCACGAAAATTTTTAACTGGTAACGACCTGTTTAGTCCGTTTTGAGCAACAGATTGTATTTTGGAAACACTGGCAGAGGTGAAGGGGCCACACGGACCGTCACAGGCACGAGACTGACCGGTTCTGGGCTGTGTCTTTTCAAAAACATTAGAAATCTGAAATTGTGTACTGAAAATCGACCTCTCTAACGTCGTGACGTAGTGGCAGGACGGACCGCGCAGGCCCGACGGCCCGTCACGGCCATCACTGAAGATTGACTCTCTGTTGCAAACAGCACTGACAGCAGACGGACCTCGCAGGCGCGACGGCCGTCACGGGGCTACGCAGTCCCATTTCGGCGTCGGATTTCTTTACACGTTTTTTAAGGCCGTTTTTTGACTATTCCCGCTTTAATTATAAAGTTAGAGGGAATGTTAATAAATCTAATTACTGGGGTTAAAAGAGGTAACCTTAAGTTAATTAGTGGTTTCTTATTGCCATCTTTTTATTCTTAATTATATATTATAGGGTAAAAGAAGAGGGTTTGAAATAAAAAGACAAATCGAAGAACAGAAAGAGAGAGAGAGAGGACGAAGAGATAGCACGGATTTTTGAGGATAGCTTGTTTGATTCAATTCTTCGGTGGAGGTAGGTTATGGTTATGTTACGATAATTCGTAGTGAACTCTAATAGGAATATTATGTGTTGATATGATTGTAACCAACCCTGCTAGTGCTTTAAAGTTGTATGCTGCAATGATTATGATTATAAAATTGTGATGAATTAACAAAGCATGGATGCGTTATTGAATCCCAAATCTTGAAAGAACCCTAATTCACTTGATATTTATATAATTGAAATGAATGATGCCTTAGGTATGAACAGAAGCTGATAAATATATGAGAATGATATGCCCTTAGTTAAAAGAATGCTTTGTATAATTAGGGGATCGGGTGCCACGTTTCCGGTAACCAGGATAGAATATGAGGATCGGAGTGTCACGTTCCGACAACCCAGGATAGAATTATGGATCGGGTTGCCACGTTCCGGTACCAGATAGAATATGAGGATCCGGAGTGTCACGTTCCCGACAACCAGGATAGAATTATGGATCGGGTTGCCACGTTCCGGTAACCCAGGAATCGCTCTGAGGATCGGAGTGTCCCGACATTCCGACCCAGATAGAATTTTAGGATGGGTGCCACGTTCCGGTAACCTAGAGATTGAGGATCGCGTGTCCCGTTCCTCCAGACGACCAGAGGATATAATATGGATCGGGCGGGGCCACGTGTCCTGGGTACCAGGATGCATAGTTAGATTAGGATCGGAGTGCCAGTTCCGGCACCAGGAATAAGAAATAAGGATCTGGAAGTGTTCCACGTACCGACACAAGAGGAAGAAAGATAATGAATCTTGAAAGATAACGAATATACTCACTCTAACGAACTTAATTTCCCAAAAGAGTAATGGTAATTGAGGCTGAGTTCCTCATGTGCAACTTCGGTTGTAAGTTATTGATTAATTCCAACTGTTTTCTTGCTACATGTTGAGTTTTAGTTGAATTTACATTATAATTGATAATACTGTTCCCTCTTTTGAGTGGCCGATGATATCTACTCAGTACGTGTGTTTTGTACTGACCCCCTACTTTCATGGTTTTTCCTCTTTGTTATTGTGTAATGCAGCAAAACGTTCTGTCAACTTCAACTCCAACAGCAAGATCTAGCCAGTCTTCAATTTCCACTTCCATCGGAAATTCAGGGTGAGCTAAATGCTTCTAGCTTGGGACTGGTGCTCTTCTTCAAAGTCCTTGATGCCTTGAACTTCCCGGGCATGTGGACTACTTCGCTTTTTAGTTATTTTGTTTCTTAGAATTCCTAGTTTAGTACTTTTTGAGATAGATTTTCTTGTGATGATGACTTCCAGATTTTGGGGGATAATATAATAATATTGAATTGTTTTTAATAAATGCGTTTAAGTCTTCCGCATTATTTTTCTGTTGATATTCTTGAAAATGTTAAGGTTTAGATGGTTTGGTTCGCTCAACAATAGAAGGGGTAAATGTGGGTGCCAGTCCGCGTCCCTGGTTTGGTCCGTGACAACTTGGTATCCAGATCATTAGGTTCGTTTGGTCTCAATCACACAAGAACAGGTCTAGTAGGGTCTGAAGAACGGAGGGGTACGCCTTTACTTTTCTTTGAGAGGCTATAAGAACCCTTTAGGAAAATTTCATCACTCTTTCATTCTTCTTTCGTGCTACTACTTGAGGTCCAATTGGTATCTGGGCGAATACGAATTGTATCTGACCACCTTCACTCTATGTTCGCAGATGGTTAGAACTCGAGCAGACGACTGCACCAGCAGGCAGCAACAACGGAAAGACAAGAAATACCTGAGCCAGCCACTGGGGCTGTTCGCTCGAGGAAGAGCAACTGCAAGAGCCGTGGGAGAGGTCGTGGGAGGAACGTCCCTCTAGAGGAACGAGGACAACGCCACCTAACCCTCGATACTAGGGCGTGACTCCTCCACCGACCGAGGAGGTGATAAAAAGAGAGGGGGAGGAAGGAGAGAATGAAACAGGGCAAAGAATGAGACATGCCACCCCCACCCTAACCCCAGAGATGTCAACCAGGTGAACTTGCTTATCTTAGATGGGTTATCCCGATCAGGGTCCAGGCACCTCCAGTCCAGTGGTTTTTCTACACCCAACACCTCCGGTTCAGATGTCGACATGCGGCTACTATGGCTCATGGCTCCCCCATGGAATGCATCATTGGGAAATAGGCCACATTTCCACGTCTGAACTACTGGGCCTATTATGACACTGTCGCATGAACTTTTCTTCAGTAGTGCGTGGAAATTGAAACCTCCAGTCTTAAGGGCGTAAATCAGAGGATGCCTAACGATTTTCTGTTGATTGTCCATGAGTACTACACAAGAGGGGTTAGTAGAACGGTTTAGCGTTGAGTTCGTGAGCTTATCAGTTTCAAGGGAACGCAAAATGTGGTGGCGGTCACATGTTGAGTGTGCCAACCAACAGAGGCACCACCTATGACTTTGGGAATCATTCTCTACTCCTGTTTATTAGAAGTATACCCAAGGACTTTTTGAGAGATGAAAAAGGGACGAGTTCTTGAGTCCTAGAGGCAAGGAGAATGTCAGTTAACCGCGTATGGAGGCTAATTTCGCCGCACTATCCAGATACGCCCCCAACTTTGTTTCATCCCAAGAACGGAATTCGCCGTTTGTGAAGGGGGTTGTATGTCAGAGTTGCGGATTTCGGCCTTACAGTAGCGGCTACGCAACACCTTCCCAAGAGGTGGTAGACTTTGTGATAGAGTGGAAGAGTGAAGCCAGAGACGAACCTTCACCACGACGTCGACAAATCGAAAGGTTTCGAAGTGGGAGGCGATTTTAATGGTTCTCAACACTCCTAGAGGATAGAGCTCCGGAGTTACTCAAGTCGACCAATTCATTCTTCAACACAGACTCGTAGTTGGGGGTCCCACCTCATAACGGTCAAACACTACTCCGAGAGACCTATGCATGAACCCCAGAGTGGTTATGGCTGTGGGGAGGTTGGAACATCAGAGTATGTCAAACCCGAGTTACAGAACCCCACTAATCTAAGGTAGAGGTGGTCATGTTAGAGGCCGCTTTTTCTGGAGGCGTGGTGGTCCCCGAGGAATGGTGGTCATCCAACG
>JAKWJA010000825.1:0-20361 GCA_027704765.1 Solanum habrochaites
GATAATGGATTTAACTTGACCACACAATCATCAAGTGCGGCTTGAAATTTTTGAATGTTTTCAGCATCCCTTTTCCAAAACAGTTACACACTAGTTGTTGGGACACTTCATTGGTGATTTATAACGTTTTAGGTGCATTTTACGGATCCTTTCAGCGAATAGTTTCTCACGCAATTCATGTAACATAACATTTCATTATGAACATCAGTATTACTAACGTGTGTGCACGTAAAACACAACATAAGCTACATTCTTTTTTTGGGCGCTTAAACAAGGGCTATAGGCCCATAGTTCCCATTTTTCACACACTCAAAATGTTCGGAAAATAGGTTGTCATTCATCACAATTTCAAAATCAGTTCAGGAAATATTCATCGTGAAAACACAACACACGCCTAATCTTTACCAGCAAACATACCCAACCTAAGAATCATTGGGAGCTAGTGATAAGGACATGGAACGGGGAAAACCCCTAGTTTTCGGACTGAATATTCTAAACCTTAAGGGTTCTCTTGGGAAAAGGGACAAAGAGAGAAGAGAACTCATACATTTTTGACGTTAAAACCTCAACTTTCTTCCCAAAGATATCCTCCAAATACACGTCCAACCCCAAAAGTTCAACACCAAGCTCGACTTGAAACCTTCTCTTTGCCTACGTGATTGATTAGTTATTTGTTTATAATTTTCGTTTGTGAGTTATTCAAGTGTGAAGAACTTTTTTCCCCCTTTTTTTTATGTAATTCGGCAGAGAGAATCGTCAACAAAAAGAGAGATTGAACGTGAGATTTGATAGATAGACGTGAGAGAGTGGGAGTTTTATAAGCCTTAGGAGTCTAGTTTAGGACTTAGTAAATAAGGTTTTATTAAATAAAATATGATTTACCTTTTATTTTAGATCAGATATTAAATAATAATTATTAATTTATTACAATAATTTAACAACTTAAATAAAAACAACTTTAATTCATTGATGCCACCTAGGTACGAACCAGGGTGGAGCAAGATTTCACTTCAAGAGTGCCCATTTTGGCCCTCACTCCCAAACTTCTCCCCACCGTTATTAATTAAATAACTAAATATAATTAGCGGTATGATGATACTACCTTAGCCAAGCATAAAGACCATTGTACCCCTGACCCTCCCAAAACTAATGATTTTCCTGTTTATGTACGCGTTCAAATACTCATTCGAGTAATATTCATATTTGAGATCCCTACTATGGATGATGACCACATTCCTGCTCAACCTAAAGCCCAAAGTTAGTTGGCTTGGACTATCAGTGGGTTCTGATGGTCGTTCTACGAGGATCAATCCGTGGTGAACCCACCTTGGTCTAAATGTAGGCATTTAGACCCATTACGGGTTACTATACATATACATTTTAGGGTTGTTACATTAAGTATGAAAAAAATGTGCTTAGAAAGCAAGGTCGGTGAGTTTTCTAGATATTTATGGTTTTTGTTGGCTTGAAATTCTCACCTTAAGAGGTGAAGTAAATTTGAGAAGTTTAGTATTAGTTTGGTAGTCTCTTATGGTACCTTGAGCGGTGTTGGTAAGATTTCTTGTAAGATAGAGTTGCGTAATGAGAACCTATTTAATTTAGAAGTACTGATTGGGATCTTAGACCGACAAATTTAAAAGTAAAAGAGTAAAGCAGTGCTCCATGAGAATGTCAAGGAGTAGTATTTTAGGTTTTAGTCAAAGGTCTTACTCCCAAGGGGGATATCATGTACTTAAATAGAAAATTTGATTGAGAGTCCCGATATCCTCATCCCTTTCTTCTATTTATATTCTAGGTTGAGACCAGTAGTTCCATTTTTGTCCTTGCTTTATGTTTAGGAGTCATGAACATTTGAGAAATTTGTCATGACCTCCTTATGTTATACATGTTCTTGAGAAACTTTATTTTTGTATAAAAAATGAGTTTACATAATTTACACATTCCTCATGTTGTTGTGCATTTTAGCATGATGATGGCATATTTGACTGGTTGGCTAGGTTGGGTGATAGATTTAAAGATTATCCGAATGATGGTTTTATAGTCTATCATAACCCCAATTTATCGTTGGTGGTTGAGGTAAAGTCTAAGCAACACCTTGATTAACCATTGATGGAGTATGAAGCGATTATAGTTCTTCAGAAACCTTAAATGAGTCATCTCCTTAGGGGATCCTTATGCTCTATCCATCCCAAACCACTGAACACCCGCCATCCACCGCCGCCACTGCCACCACTCATTCACTCACTCATCATTCAACTTGCCCCTTCACTCTTATCTCCTCTTAATCACATACACGTTTCCCTCCATCCCCTCCTATCTCCTCTTATGTTTCCCCTATCCCCAAAATAGTTCCCCTACATCGTCCCCGTTTTTCCATTTATCTCACCATACCCCACCAGGGCACTCCCGACATACGTTACCGTCACTCAACCCACCTCCGTCCCCCCCCTACCATGATCTTCCCCCTCGATCCCCCAACCCGCCATCATCCTCCCAAGTTAAGATCCTACCATCACAGTTCGCCAGTTGTTGTCCTCACCTTCGCCTACACCGTGACCGTCCGCCTCTCTGCGTTACAAGGCACAACTTCCCCCTACCCACCCTAAGGTCACATATTCGACCTCTGCCCTACCCCCCTTCCTCGCTTCCCTTTCTACATCATTGAGCTAACCCTCTCCTCTACATGCCCTACTAATCTTTTATCTAATGAACCCCGTTTACTAACCATCGAACGTGGCCACTCTCCCCCCCACTCCCTCTTCATTCCACGCTTTAAAGTTTTTTTCTCTACTCCTCTCTCCCCTTTGACGCTCAGATATATGCACCCAATCTACCTTCGGCTAAGCTCTTCCCGGTCCCCTGACATGTTCACCCCTCACTACTCCCTCTTCCCACCCTGATTCCCCATTCCACTTCTTTACCTAATAACCCCCACCACGTGCCCCCCACTGACTCGCTTGTTCAGAAATTTGTAACACCAGTACTTTCATCTGCATGCTTATAACAGTCCAGTTTTCTAGGTGGATGGTGTCTTATGTATCAAGGAAGTTGTTGTTCACAATATAGTGGATTGGTAGAAATGGACTTCTTGAAGAAGATCAGGATACGGTACTCGATTCATCCGAGTTCGACAAAGATGTACCAGCCTAGTGAACTGTTTTTTGGTGCAAAGGTTTGAAAAAGGACGTAGCGCGAATCTTGTCTGCAAATTTCAAAATTGTAAAAAGGAAAGACAAACACCAAAACTCCGGTGGTTTACTTGCAGAAATCCAAGTGCCATATTCGAAGGTGGGAAGCATAAATAAAATTTTGTGGTAGGTTTGACCTGGACCCAAAACTAAATATGGAACTCCATATGGGTAGTGTGGATAGGTCGACCAAATCCATCAATAATTCATGTCAAGTCTACCTATTTACCGATGTATTATGCAAAGAATATTATGAGATGAGCATATAGTATCTCAGGTATCCCATATAAATCCTATAGGATAGGGGTGCATAATAACAATTAGGTTTTGGAGGTCTTTCCACAAAGGGTTGGGTACCAAGGTGACATTTAAGCACCGCTTTTCATCCTTCAAAACGGATGGGTCAAGTGAAATGTACTATTCAAAAACCCTTGAGGGATGAGCTCAGACTGTACCCAATGACAATCAATTGTCTGGGGAGTTGCTTAACAACAATACATACCATTAATCTATATATAGGCTCCTTATAAAGCCTGTATGTAGGGGTTGTAGATCTCTCAACAGAATGTTTGATAGGGGTGAGTCTTACTTTGGGTCCTAGTTTTATATATAAGACGGTGGAAAAGGATCATATAATAAGGAATCCGCTGGAAATAGCCTATAGCCGGCAAAAGTCTGATTGCCAAGCATAGGAGAAGAGAATTAGCGTTTGAATAGGTGCATAAAGTGACTAAAAAATTTGGATTATCACCTACAATAGATAAGTCTCCTTAATATACGTAACATCGAGTCACCATGGCATCTTGTCTGAGCTCTTTAGGTAGAGGTGTAGTCTTCAAGTTGGATGATGAGGTTGCGGGTCCTCACTCCTTGTCATTGAGATTATCTAGGAGTCTTTCGGAGAAAGTTGGGAGTCATAAGAATATTAGGATTGAAGCTAACTATATGCAAAAAGTCGTATGCCTACAATAGAAGAAGGACCTTGAATCTATGAAAAAGGTGATCAGGTCAATGTTGAAGGATTTCACTATGGAAAGGGGTGTGAGGTATGGTAGGGAAGGTAAATTAAGATCCCCGATATGTTGGTCCTCTTATAGGTTGAAGACGAGGGAAAGGTGCCTATTAGCTGCAAAACTACTAAGATTAGTTGATCATGCCGGTGTGTTCATGTTTCTATGCGTGAATAAAGGCATTGGCGGACTCAGTGTTATTCCTACTATTAAATGTTTAGGGGTGGATGAGAACCTCTCCTATGAAGAGGTTCCGATTTAGATTCTAGATCGCCAAGTCAAGGAGTTGAGGAACAAAGAGGTTTCCTATGTAAAAGTGCTATGGAGGAACCATCTTGTTGAAGGTGCAACAGGGGAGGCCGAAGCGACATGAAGTCCCTCTACCTTCATATTTTTACTCCTTGAGGATAGATTTTTATAAGGCAAATAATGAATAAATATGAAATTGACTTGCTTTCTAAATAGGTTCATGTTTCGGTAAAAGTTGTACCAACTTGAGTTTAAAGAAAAGTCCTTCATAAATAATTTTTTGCACTTATATGAAATGTGTATGCATGTGGTCTTCTTGAAATTTTGTTGTTTTGTTGTTTTATTGGGAAGAATGATAACATGGTGTAACTCTTTAATGTATTTTGACCACATGTTGGTGTTGAGAAGGAAATTCCTCATTACGTGTTATGAAATGTTGAAACTCTTATATGTTGTTCATCATGAATTGAGTTGCTATGTATAATGTTGTGGTATTTGTTGAAAGGAGTTGTGAAGTACTCCTATGACTTGTCAATAATTATGATTATATGTTGTTGATTGGTTGGGCTACTAGTATCGAGTTTGTCCTTACCCTTCTAAATATTTTAGTGTCATTCGGGGACGAATGTTCGTAATAGGGGGATAATGTAACACTCCAGAAGTTCCTTGACTTAGAATAGAGAATATTCTATTGAATAATAATTAGAATGAGTTTTTCAGACGTATATTGATGTATCAAACACAATTAGAAAAGGGTAGATCCAAAACAATAAAGGAAAGACATTGAGTCCGAAAAAATAGCTAACTTGAAACTCGTAGACGTCCCCTATGTTTGCGTGAAGGTTGGGGATGTCAAAATGAATGTCCAAACGTTAAAAAGAAGATTTTATATAGTAGTATGTGAGTACACAAGGGTCCAAACGTCCGTAACGACTCCCAAGGACTACCGAAGGGTCCTTGAGGAGGACCCAAACTTGAGTAAGTAGGATGCCAAAGCAGCCTGCGCGCAGCGAAGAAAATGAAGTTTGGTGCGCTATGCCAGCCAACACATGGAGGTTAAACACGTGCCTCGCGACGCGGGGCCTCCTCGAGGCTGACTGCCTCAACCCGTATTACATAAAATAAAATGTGAAATTTACCCCGCGATGTGCCATATTTGTCCGCATCATTTTAAAGTCAATTTAACTTAACAAAAAGAACCATGTAAGTGAGGGGTCTTTTGGGTATTTTAGGGGATGATTTTATAATGATTTTAGGTCAGTTTTGGACCACATTGACGGACTTCAATTCAGAATAAACGAATCCATCTCATCTCTCTCAAAAATATTTTCTTTTCAACCTCCATTGAAGAACTAGAAAAGCTTGAGGAAAAAGACTTCAAGATTTTCATTCAAACCTAATGGATATTAGTCAATTAAGGTAGACTTTTCATCTTGTGATTCCTTCCCAAGGTCCCATTCAAAGATGATTTCAACAATCAATCCTTAGAGTTTTAGTTCACATGGGTTTTTATCTCCTGAACCGGCGATTATACTAAGATGAAAATCAATGATTTGGTGCCCAATTGCTAACCTATGTTTGTATGGCTATTAGTTAATGTAATTGTCAAATATTTGTTGATTAATGTTGGTTTTGTGTCACCATTCCATCTTCAATAATTGTGCCGATTAGTTTGATCTACTATTTAATGTCATGTAAATGTGTGGATTGGAACTATAGCTCGAATAAACTCCTAAATGACTCTTTCCCTTACCCTAACTATTAATTGGTCTTGTGTATGACTAAAGTGGTTGGGATTGGTTATGTTATTGAGTATTTCACTATGTTATTTGATGATTATTGTTAATTGAGTGCATGTTTTTGATGAAGATTCTTGGAAGTAATAGGCAAGTCTTCTAAAGTTAAGATTTCGATATTATGTTGATGTTGGCCTATAATTGATGTATCTATGAAATTGAAGCATTTATGGTGTTGCTATGCATATATGTTGGCCTATGAATATGTTAAATTTGAGATCATGGTAAGAATATGATAATGCAAGTTGATGATGTTTATCTTATATGCCTTAAACACTATGATTATGATATGTTAATCCCACAAATGAAGGATTGTGATGAAAGGAAATTTCCATCCTAAACCTAAAGAGCTTATGATCATGTTTATACAAGGAGTTAATATCCTATGACCTATGACAATATCTATGAATAAATGATGACTTAAAGGTTATTCATAAAGAAACTTTATCTTAGCACCGATGAACTAGATATATAAGAAGTCCCTTCCCTAGTTGGAAGGTAGGTTCACAATGACTCTCATGAGATAGAGGCTGCCATGTAATGTAGAACTATGGGTCTCTAATATATCTCCTAGATCTTGAACTATGTTTCCACCATAGGAATACAAGCTTATTGATCCACTAGATGCTAGGTGAACGTTTTGGTTTACTTTGGCCCTGTAGCACCATCTTGGGTGGGGAGTTCATGAAACCGGATTCCATCGTTTTATATACGTGGTATAATTTGGTAATTGGGATTGTCTCTTCATTAAAAAACAAAGGGGGGTGGCGGGGGGGGACAAGTCAAATTTCATGAACTAGATTAAATGAGGAGTCTACTCTTAAAGGTAGGGTATGAGGGGATCTACTCGCAAAGGTAGAGGTATGAGGACTTACCTAGACATTGCACAAGTTGACTCTAAGGGAAGTGCTAAGATATTATTCTTATGTAAGATGATAGCATGAAGTGTTAATGCTTATGATATATGATGTTTATCTAATATGATGTGGTTATGTTGATGAACATGTTATTGGTCTATATTGTTATATGTGGTGATGAATACGTATAATATAAGTTGTATGAAGCAAAACTTTATTTATGCTCTCCTATCTTGTTTACTTGATTATGTGGCGTTATGGGGGCTTTACATGATCTTTGCACTTGTAGATTTGGGATGAGATTATTGCTAAATGTTTTGTATGTTAATTTAATGCACTATTGAACATGAAATGTTAATATGATTTTATGATCAGGCTTTATGTTGTGCTGGTCCTTATCTTGTATATGCTCTCTTGTATTTGCATTAAATGCTTTTAAATGACTTAGCATACTTTCTACAGAAATGGTCCTTCTCATCCATGTCCTTAAATGTTTATGTGCATATAACTTAGTATATGTGGCGTACTAACCCCTTACTTTATAATACTACAAATGTAGGGTCTGGCCATTGACGATTAAAAAGGTCGATTGAAAAAGCTTGGAACTCTTTCTCCAATTGTTGGTAGATCTTCATGTTCGTGGGTGATAACTTTTCCTATTCTACCATATGAAGGACCTTAGTAGTGTTAAGAGATACTATTTATTTCGTCTTATTATCTTCATTGGACTCTCTTGTAGTAAGGCTTATATGGCCTATTAACATTTTATTGGCTAAGTCAAAATCATATTCTTTAGATGCTTTTTATGTTAGACAAGTTTTATAATATCGTATGTATGTTATCATGTTATTAAAAGAGAAGCCTAAGTAAGCTTCTATGTGAAAGGTCTATGTATACCTTAATATATGTTAAGTATGAAGAAAGTGCACTTCATATTGTATGAAATTTTTTTTAGTTTTTTTCTTATTATGATCTGATGACGTGTTATAACGAACGCTAAGGGCTTGTCTGAGTCCTCTTAGTGGACGACGACGCGGGTCGCATCTAGGAGGTGCTCTCCGGATGTGAAAATATGAGAGATTGAAGAACGAAATAAAGTAGACAACTTAATACACTAAGTTGAATATTATATTAATATTTATATATATTAAAACTATCGTCAGAATTCCAATTGAATTGCAATTTTGCTGCCATGTGGCAGATTATGAAGGGAGAAAAAGAGTTTGACGGCGAACCATTGTACGAAATTCTTATTCCGCTTGTATTTTGTTCTCAATTTATTTTGGACTCAAATATTTTTTTTAGATTTTTCTACATCTATAAATAGTTCATAGAAATAATTAAAGGGAGATAAATCTAGAGGAGGAGATCAATAAAAGGAATTAGAATACTGTCAATACTTTTGAAGGTTCTTTTCTTCTTTTTCTTTTCTTAGATATATGTAGTTAAAACCCTAGTCTGGGCTGTATCCACATATTCAATGTTGATTATTTCAGGTTTCTTGTATTTATTCGTGATTGTCATTATTAGTTACTTCTAAATTCTAATCATAAAATCGGGAGAGAAGAGGTTAGATAGATTAGAGAATATAGAGAGCTTGGTCGACCCACTAAGTTGAGGTTATTTGTATTCAGGAGTGACGCCCGGACGAACAACACACTTTGTTACTAGGAAGTGTGGAACACGGAGTTTGTTGAGCTCCTGCATGTTCTAAGTGTGGCAGAACCCACCTATGTAAATTTCATGATGGTCCAGATAGGTTGTTTTAAGTGTGCTCAAAAAGTTTACTTCATGAGGGAGTGTCCTAAGAAAATGATGGGTAGTGGAAATTCAGGCAAAAAATAATAATATTCATCAATTTCTCAACCAGAAAGGGTTGCACCTAGAGGAGCCAGTTTCGTTATTGGGGTAGGGGGATATCGCCTCTATGCAATTACTAGACAATAAGAGCAAGAGAACTCTCCAGATGTTGTCACTTTTATGATCAAAGTATTTATTTTCGATGTTTATTCTTTATTAGAGCTAGTAGCAAGTGTGTCTTTTGTATCTCCTTATGTTTCAAATAAATTGGAAAATCTTTCTGAGAAACTTTGTGAACCATTCTCTATTTGTATACTTATTAGGGATTCTATTCTAGAGGAAAGAGTTTGATTATCATGTACCCATCAATCACAAGAACACCATGGCTGACCTAGTGGAGTTAGACATGGTAGATATTGATGTCATTCTAGGTATGTACTTACTTCATGCCTGTTATAAATCAATATATTTTAGAAATTGAGTTGTCAAGTTTCACATTCCTAATGAGCCTGTTATATAGTAGAGTAGTAGTTAAAAAATGTTGGCCGACATCAAATGACTATTGCTCTCCTTGAGTGAACCCTTGACCTGGCTTACCTAACTCACAAAGCAAGAACATTCTCATAATTAACTGAATTAAATGTCTTGGACAAAATAGAACTTAAGTCTCAAATATGATATCTAAAATAAAAGAGACTCAACTAAACTAACTGAATATCCATCTATGAAGCCTCTTAAAATACTATGATGAATCTTGGGACAGATCCCACAACATTCTTAAATTTAAAGATTGAAAAACACTATAAGGATCCTCCGGAATGAAAGGAGGCTCATCACTGACTCTGAGTGATAAAAATTAATAAACGATGTAAGAGATGCTGATCCTAGTTACCTACGTCTGCATCATAGGACGATGTAGGCCAACTGTCATCAGTACATTAAATGTACGAGTATATGAATTGGAATTCTAAATAATAACTTGAGCTTGATTTTAATAAGATGAACATACCTTGGTTGTGCTCAACTCAAGAAGTACTCTACTCAGTGCATGTATATAAATCAATTTAAGACACATGCAATATATATAAAGCTTGTAAAATAGTAATGCAACTTAGTTCATCAAATAAAAGGAAATATAAACTCAAATTTTCTTATATATGAATATTATATAGTTCTGTGAAAGGTTCTCTAACCCACAACCACAACTATCAGCCTAAGTGGTGATACAATGTTTCGTCCATGCTGCCAGAACTGTTCTATACTTTGTCGTAGTATAGAACATCCTCAACTTAGTGGTTCCACTAGCTTAACATACGTGATCATCAATAAAAAATTACCCGTTAATACACTTGATGTCTACATAGTTTATGTGGAGGCTTGAGTTAATATGAACTCTCATTGGTACACCAGTGCTCAATACTACTTCGAAAATATACTTTAACTCATGCTTTTAAATAACCTCCTTCCTTGGTTGAGGATAATTTTCCTAACCTTTAGATTTAAAATGACCTTTTTGAATCATGGTCTCTTTCCGTGTTTAAATACTCTATTGGGAATCTTAAGCATACTTTAACTAAGGTAAAAACATTTATAAACAGTTCTAGTGGATATACTAGTTATCGTTATCCTTGAGAAATGAAGGTCAACTCTTTACTTCTGACCTGACTTACAAAACTTTGATTTAACATATTCTTTAGGGAACACGTATTTCCCTTATTATTTTTGAAGGAAGATTTCATGTTTTACTCCTTCTTTAAACTCAAAACTTGAGCTTAAAAGAAGTAAAATGTTTAATAGAATCTTGGAAGCTTTAGCAACTTTACTTTCAACTTACTTCATACAATTTCGGCTCAGGACTTTTACACTTCGTTGACTTGATCCTAACTTCAAAAAGAATTAAATCAAGGATTACACAAGATCATAATTCATGTTCATGGATGATTTCATGATATTTAGATATACCTTAGAGTATTGTAATAGAGTAGGAATTGTAGGTAGATCACTTAGGAACTATTATGAAGAAATAAGGAGGTCCAGACGTCCTTGGTTTTCTAAGGGGCGTGGAGCGCCATATCATGATTGACACACTCTGGTCTAAGGCGCTCTGGATGGGGCGGTGCTCTAGAGCCTTTGAGACAAAGGTTGTTCTTAAGGGCTCTGGTAGACGCGGCACCACATGGTATTTCAGATTGGACCTCCGACTTTTCTTCTCTGTTTTTCATGTCTAATCTTCTAAACCTCCATGGATATCACCCCAATCATATAGGATAACTAATAACCTCTACAACCAATAGATTCGACTTAAAAAACAACCCAGAAACACAAATAAAATCAACTAAAGGTATGTTACAACACAACCAACAAGAATTCAACAATTGTTCATCAAGAACTTCAATATTTATCATTCATTCTATTAAAAACTCGCTGAATTAAACTTGTTGGTGTGTGGGTGAATGAAACCAAATCAGAAAGATATCACCTATCTTATAGGGATTTCCCCCCGACAATTCCACTCTAAGATGTTGGCGTTCTTGATGAATTGTTGCTCTTTTCTCCTTTCTTCTTCTTCTCTTGTCTTTTCTCCCAAGTCCTAAGCGTATTTAAATTTTCTAAAATAGAGTATAGGCTTACTTTTAACCCTAATAAACCATTAAATATTAGAAAATAGTAGGGTGAAAATGCTATACGCTTACTAAAATTCGGATTGGACTTTCCTCAATCCAACATCCCAACTTTGGATAGGCATATCTCCCTCTAAAGATATCAAAAAAGCACAAGTTCGGCGGTGTTGGAATGATCTCTCCAAGAATTTTACAACCATATAAAGAGCCGACCCTAACTCATCCGGAGCTATAAGTTATGGCCATTTGAAAATGACCAAAATTCACTTTTTATAGTTAGTAAATTTTCCAGATTATTCTAGATCTTTAAAAAAATAAACCAACTATTTATAAAGCCATTTATCCGAAACACAAATACAGATACCAGTAGAACCGCAAACATCTACCTATGCAGTTAGCTTACAAAATGACAAAAAACAAGATAGAACGTAAGTACACAATCATATCATGAAAACATATACAAAATCCAGACATATTTAAACCTAAATCCACAATCCTACATTGAAAACATATACAAATCTCAAGACATATTTAAACACTAAACCAAGATCCACACAGACAACAAAAAAATCTCGAAGACGAAGGAATTATTACAGAAACCCAGAAGCTACAAGGAATAACAAACTTATAGGCACAACCTAAACCAACCCAAACCTAGTAAGACATGTTACAGTTACAGGAGTACTAAATACAGTAATACATATACCGGGAGAAGAAATAATTGGAATACCTGGAAACTACATCATAGAGCATTCTTCTATATAAAAGAAAAAAAAATACTAAAGGGAAACCTATCTATATAATAAAGTTCTATACAACACCAGCAGAGAACTATACGGAGGAGATAAAATCACCCCGATACAAGTTGTAAAGTAGCATAACTAGAGATATGATTTATTACCGGAAGACATAAGAACTAGAAAAACAATCGAGATCCCCCCCCCCCCCCCCAAGAAGAAAATACCTAAATTTAGCGAAAAAAGAATAATTGGTATAGCTACAATTACACAAGTAGGTTAGCAAATAATTATTTAAATGGCAAGGCCATTAGGAGCTATTATGCAAGGGGAGATCAAGTAAGGTTACTGCAAAACTCCAAAGAGCTAAGGAAATCAGAATGGATTGAAGTCCAGCGATGGATTTTGTCATTACTAAGCCAGAAGAAGAAGAACACACCAACTACAAGAAGCACTGAAGAAGGAATTTATTTCAGAAGATAGCTACTAGTAAGATTTATGCAAGCTAGCGGAAATAAGTACAAAGATCATAGATGCTCCAAGTGTAATGGGAAGATAACGTAATACCAACAGTCGATTTGGGATTAAGCTACACCAGAGGATTCGATTAAAGATAACAAAAAGTATTTGTTTATTCATTTGTTGTCGGCTGAAGTACGCCATATGTACAAAAGAATTAGTCTTTCGTTTTTTGTCATGTGCGTCGGCTTGTTGTAAAAAGTAAAATAAAAATCGTAAAGTAAATAGTAAGTTATGTCGGCCCAATAATAAGATAGCCACTAAGGTTTTGTTTTTAGCGTCGGCCAAAATGGCCAAAATATGAACAGGCCAAGTGTAAAGTAGGTGTCGGCCATTTTGGCCAAAGATGTGAGATTATTGTCTATAAATAGGGGTTTCACCTCAATAAAGAAAAGTCAGCAATAAGTCCATCACTTCTCTGCTCTACTCGGCCTTCGACAATTCCGCTTCCACCCCAAAATTGGTAGCAGAGCTAGCAACTAATTGTTAAAAAATTAAAAAAACTATGGAAAATTCTGGAGCTACAAATCTACAAATCAGGTCAACACCACTCTTCTCTAATGTCTTTGCTTCTATACACTCTGAAATTTTTATGAGTAGCTAAATTAAATTATTCCTAAAAATCTTTGTTGATTATAATTGTTTATCATGACATAATAATTATAAAAACATCTTTAGAAAGGTTTGCGACAGAAATATTCTGCGAATAAGTAGTCCAGACTATGCATACTAAGGTTGAAACCGGTAGGCAAGTTAGGCCGTTTGGGGGAGAACAAAGTTGAGCGCTGTTAGGGTAAACTAATCCAAAGAAGAAAGTATTAGAATAGTGATAGACGAGCTGGATTATTAAATCATTATTATTCATACGAAATAAGGATAATCCATTAAGGGGTTGGAAGGAATAAAATTTTAGCAAAAAAATACAATAAAATGCAGTACCTATTTAATCTTGATTGGTGATGATGAATATAAGATATTACTACTCATATACTAAAGGATTCTTAATACTGATATAATAAAAAGAGGAAATATAGACAAATTCGGTAACATACGAAGATAATTAGAAATATAAACCAAGGTTGGAACGGAGTAAACATTACATAGGTGTACAAGGTGAACTTATTATGATGATGTATGATTTATATGATGATATAGATTAAATTCATGCAACAGATTAAGACTCAACCAAAAAAAAGTTTGAAGTTTGGGAAAAAGGAAAAAAGACGTATAAATTAATTACACAGTAAAAAATTATGAAAAACCCAGCAAAGATAAGTAAGCTTTTTAAAATTGTATATTAGAAAAGAAAGAACAGAAGTAAAGAAACTAAAATAAAAAGAAACCAAGGTAGAACCAAGGTAGATAAAAAAGCGAAAGTATGGAAAAATTGAAACCCTTAAATAGGAATATAAAAACTATTATCAAAAGTACATAAGCAAGTAATGATAAGAAAACTCATTTAATAAATATAATCTCAAAAAACAAGAATATAAATATGTATGTTATTTAAAAAAACAACAAAGAGAAATTTATAGGCAGTATTTGATAGAAAAAAAATAGGAAGAAAAAGTCAAGAATACAACATAGAAAAGAAAGAATAATAACAAAATATAATAGTAGGAGTAAGTAATAAATCAATTTGTATACAAAAGAAAAAAAAAACATGTTTAGTTTAGAAATGAAATAGATCACCTTGATTATAAACTACAACATGACATTAAATCATAAATTATAAATGAAATAAAGAAGAATTTGAGTAGATATTAAAAAAAAATATGAAAAATCAAGATGGAATGATAATAAAAATAATATTTTCAAAATTTTAGGAAGAAGTATAAGAAAATAAAGAAATAATTTTATATTTAATGTTAAGAAAAAGAAACAGCAAAAAACTAGAAGACAGTTTAACCAGCCATGGTAAGAATAACACACAGGAAAATGAAGAGAAGGCAGTGAAGACGCAAAAATAGACATAGACAATCAAAAGAAATAGAAGAAAAATAAAAATACAAGCAGAGAAACAAAAGACCAACATTATAGAGAAATAAAAAATAAAGAATAGGATGACCCCCTAGAAAAAGCAGCGGACCCAGGGCGAGAAAGAGATGGTGGCAGGAGCTTATTTAGGCACGAAGGAGAGGAGATTAAAATTCCTATAGAGCAAGAAATAAACCAAAAGCAAAACAGATAGGCAACGAAATAAAGAACGATTAGAGTAAACAGAATTAAGAGAGAGAAGACACTTATTTTGTACAGTATTTACCACGCCAGGCGCGATATACAAAATTAATGAAGATCTTGAAGTAAAGAAATAGATGAAAATTGAAAATCGAACCAAAAAATCAGAAATAATGACTAAGTAAACATATACGAAGAAATCCTCTAGATAAAGGGTTAAAGTAAAACTCAAAGAGAAGAGAGCGAAAATTAGACAAAAAACACAGGGAAGAATACAGCAGATAGATCAGCCCATGTCACATAAGAATGTTAAAAACCCAAACATGAGGTAAAGAATTAAGGGCTGCCTAGGAAATAGATCCTCCAGGCCAATCAAAGAGACAAACAAACACACAACTTATTAGAAAGAAAGTCTTCATCAACAAATAGATAGAGCTAATGCAATATGGAACAGTAGACTAAATAAAAATTGTGCATACCAAAATTAACACCATTGAACAAGATAATTTCTTAGATCTTAGATTGATAATAGATATAAAAATTAAAGCAATATAGTATGGACAGAAAATTATCTAAACAATTAATAGATAATAGAATAAAAAAACAAAAACACCAAGATATATAGAAAGAACATCGTAGGGAACGGTTAAATTCTGGATGGCTAATCTACCCAGAATTAGAAAGTTACTTAGGCATAAAAGAAATAGATGGATTCCATCAGAAACAAAGTATAGAAATATTAGATAAATATGAATCAGAATAAGAAACTGCAATTTGGAGATATGACCACAGATCTAGAGAACAAAACAAGAAAAATAATAAACAGACAACTAATGGACAAAATTGCCCATATGTAACAATGTGCTATATAGAAGAATACAATTGCCGCATTTGTGAAGAATACTATTACAAAGAAAAATATTAATTTTAATGAAGCACAAGATAGTAGGACCACAATATTTTACAAAATTACAGAACCATTTAGTACAAAAAATAATTAAAATATTGGGAGAATGAAGGCTTACAGATACTTTAGGATCTAGAATAAAATTATTATCTCAATGGTTTACATAATATGTGAAAGCCAAAAGGAAAAATTAAAAAAATGGAAAGAAAAAGTATTAAATAAAAATTTATCATGTTGCAAAAATAAATGGCACCACAATTTGGATGCACATATAAAAAACAAAAACCCCAAAAGTACAAAAAATTATACAAAAAATAAAACAAGTATAATATAAAACAACAAGACGGAAAATATTATATAAAAAAATTATAAAAAAAAAAGGACCATATAGACCCAAAAGAGAAAAGCTTATTCCCAATGTATGTTACAATTGTGGAAAATAGGACACATAATAAAGAGTGCAAAATTGACCAAAAAATCCAAAAGAAAACAAATTGCAGAATTAATGGTAGATGATGAAAAATATGTGCAGAATAGGAATACATATGTCAGACCCAAAACGGGCCGCGACAGGACACCCACACTTATCCTTACCATGTGAGCGAACCAACCAATCCAATTCCCAACGTCTTCAACCATAAAATACCATCAATATAACTTGGAAGACTAAACTCATAATTGAAAATAGATTAAAATTAAACTTATAAAAATCAATGACTTATTATTCTCAAAACTCTGAAGTTCAGGCACCACAAGAAAACATATATCATAAAAAATACTCTAAATTAAGAAGAATATATAGGAAACTAAAATATAAACACTAGTCCATGCCGGGGAACTTCAAGGCATTCAAGACATGAAGGAAGAAAGATTCAGTTCCAAGCTAAGAAGCGTGTAGCTCACCCTGAGACCAACGCTGATTGAAGACTGGCTAGTAGAAGTTGCGGTTGAGTGAAGACGATGGTACGTTGTTGGCCACTCCACAAATAACAAAGAAAGAAAAGAAAGGAAACATACAAGTAGGCGTAGGGGTCAGTACCAAAACACAAACTACTGAGTAGGTAATCATCGGCCCAACTGAAAATAGAGAACAATATATATCAAATAATATCATAAATCAAACGACAATACTCCACATGTAGCAACAACAAGTTCATACATCATTAATAAGCACGCCAAGGTCACCTTGAAGACTCAAGCCTCAAGGCATACCATTTAGAATTAGGTTCCATTAAGATTGGTATATACATCTTTCAAGATTCATTATGTTTATCTTCTCTTGTGTCGGTCAGTACGTGACACTCCGATCCCCCTAATTCTACTGTCGGTTCGTGACACCCCAATCCCTTAATTCTACGTTCGTCGTGACACACGTGCACTAATTATAGTGTCGGGCTGTGACACCCGATCACCCTACTTAACTAGTGTACGTTCGTGGGACCACCGTTCCCCTCAATTATACCGTTGCGGTTCGTGGACACCCGTTTCAACTAATCTACGTGTCGATTGGTGGAAACCGTTACACTATTCTATTTTTTGGTTCGTGACACCCGTTCCGTAATTCTACGCATGTCGTCGTGACACCATTCCACTAAATTATCATCACTTAGTTCATTCAAGCCGTCTTTTACCAAGGCCATTCAATTCCATTAACAAGGTAGATTAGGGTTTCTTTCAAGATAAGATTCAATAGCTCATCATGCCTTATTTATCACAATTGTATAAATCACATTCATACAGCATACATAAGCATATAGAAGGGTTTACAAATACTACCTAATACATATCATTGCATTAAGAGTTACTACGAATAGCCATAAAAAAACCATAACGTTACTTCCACCGAAGAAATCGACGATCATCAACAAGCTACTTCCAAAGCTGAGTTCTTCCTTTCTCTCGTTTCTCCCCTCTCTGTTCTTTCTGTTTTTCTTTATTAAACCCTTTTTCTTTTACCCTAATTAGTATATAATTAAGTATGTAAAAGATGGTAAAGTAACTCACGATTATTCCAAGGTTGTCTCTTTAACCTCAAGTAATTAAATATTATATTCAAACCACTAACTTTATAATTATACGCAGGGAATAGTACAAAACGCCACCTTAAAACATTTTAACGAAATCCGACCAGCCTTTGTGACGGGCAGCTCTTAGTGCTGGAAGGTCTGTCATGAGGAGTCGTCACAGATGTCAGAGACTGAAATACTGAAGGCATGTGACGGTCCCGTACTGCCATTCATCAAAAGTTAAGAGAGTCGATTTAGTACCCAAATTCCAGAAATTAAGTGTTTTGGAACGAGACCCCCTCGCGGTCCGTCGTGACTATGATGGGCCGTCGTGGTATTATCCGTGCGTCTCAGCCAGTTTTTCCAGAGAATAACATCTGATGCTCGAGAACGACTAAACAGTTATTTACAATAGATACCAATTTACCATCGTTTCATCCTGAACGATCACGAGAGAAAAAACAAGAGTGAAAAGGAGAAGAGTATACCGATCTGTAGACAGGTGTGGGTTCTTGATTGCATATCAGCCTATTCTCCCAATGGATCTTCAACTGGTTCGATTCTTCCATTGAACTTTGATAGATGCAATCTCCCTGATCTCAAACTTGCGATTTCTCTATCTAAAATGGCAACAGGCTCCCTAATAAGGGACAGTTCCATCAAGCAGAACTGAATCCCCAACGAATGATGTAGTTACCATCCCCATGTTATCTTTTCAACATAGACCAAAAAACAATGAAAGACCGGGTGCACTTCTGACAGCCTTGGAGGCAAGGCAATTCATAAGCAACCTCCTTTACTCGCTTCAGAATTCAAATGGACCAATTATACCTTGGAACTAACTTACCTCTTTTACCAAATCGCATCACACCCTTAATGGGTGAAACCTTAAGAACAAGACTTGCTCACCCCAAAACTCCAAGTCCCTAACATTTCGATCCGCATACTCCTTGTTTGCCACTTTGAGCCGCCTGTAAAGATTTCTTGAATAGATTTCACCTTTTCTAACGAATCTATCAAAAGGTCAGTGCCCCAAGTTCTAACCTCGGATTTGATCAAACCAAACCAATGGGAGGACCCAACATCTCATCCATCAACGCTTCGAAAGGAGCCAATATCCAATTACTGAGTGATGATAGCTATATTGTATGAAAACTCTGCTAAGGGTAAGAAGTATCCCAATGACCACCGATTCTATCACAACATGCTCGAAGCATATCTTCCAATACTTGAATCGTTCACTCAGGACTGTCCATCGGTCTTTGAGGGTTAAATACAGAGTAGTACTTAAGGTCAACCAGTACAAATTCCGCGTGCAATTTTCCAAAAACTTAGAAGTAAACTACTACCTCCTATCTTGATATGATGGAAGTGGAACCTCCATTGCAATCGAAAAAATTTCTGAGATGTAGAGTCGGGCTAACTTCTCTTACATTGTAGTCACCTTAACCGAAATGAGTGAGCAGACTTCGTAATCTAATCCACAAGTACCCAAATAGAATAAACTTGCCCAATGTTTGAGAAGACAAACCACGAAAGACATGTAATTTTCTCTCCCAATTCCATCTAGGGAATGGGCATTTCTTGAAGTGTTCCTCCCGTCCTCTGAGTTCAACTTTACTTGCTGACAATTGGTCCAATTTGGCAAACAAAAATCAACAAAGGTCTTTGGCGATTCAGGACTACTCCACCAAAAGGTTTCTTTAGGTCACGGTACATCTTGGTGCACCAGGATGTAATAAGATAGAAATCACGGAACTTGAGCCTCTTGTACGAATAGTTGGATCAAATCACAAAACAGGGGCACACATACCCTCCCTTGAATTCTCGAACACCTTCCTCAGCCATTAAGGCTTCTTTAGCATACTCCTCGCAAACGTAGCTGGATGCGAATAAGTCTAATCCGTACAACTACTTCCCTAATTGTCAAGAAAGGAAGATCTTTCCTCACAAAAACAAATTGGCCAAAAATCCCCCCCTTCTTCATTTTCTTTGTACAACCTAAGAAGGGCATTAGCAGGACTTGAACCTCTCTAGCCAATAAACGTCTAGAGGCTTGCAGGTGAGCTCTAAACTACCCATGCTCCAGGCTTTTCTGCTTAAGGCGTCTGCCAAAACTTAGCTTTACGGGGGATACAAGATTGTAATATCGTATGTCCTTCAGTAGTTGCATCATAGCCGTCGTGTCACTCAATTCAAATCTTTCTGAGTAAAGACATACTGTAGGCTACGATGATCCGTATAGACCTCACATTACCCCATCATACATAGTGTCTCCATTGCTCTTAATGCCACACCACACTACCGCAGCCAACTCCAAATCATGGGTCGGATAATTAGTGCATGACCTTTAATTGCATCGAAGAATAAAGCAATTATGTTTCTCTTGCATGTACTTGTACGCAAAACCATAATAGGATGCATTACACAATAAAAAAAGATAGTATTAACCTCTAATGGCATGGTAAGAATAGGTTGAGGTAAGTCAGGCAA
>JAKWJA010000826.1:0-37083 GCA_027704765.1 Solanum habrochaites
TTTCTTTTCGATTGAACCTAGTTATGCACCGGCCAATCTACTACACACTAAAATATCTTTGGAATTTCCATTGGAATTCTCAAAAAGGGTCAAGTAGTTGATCATCGATCGAGTTAGTCCCTTCAGGTCATGACTCTAAATAATTAATTGTTTCTTATATTTTTTCCATTGAACATATGGTTTATCATTGGAACACTAAATTGGAGCAATAGCATCTGTGAAAGTGGACTTGTTGGAAAACCATTCAGATCAGGCTCAGCATCTTCATCAGTAGTTAGCCAAAATAATTTCCAATTATTTGGATACAAAGCTATTTAAAGTCATTGAAGTGATATAACAGTTGGTTGAACAAATTGTTGAAACAAAAAATGGACAAGTTTTCTTTACAGGTTTGAACTAATTTTACACGATTTTAATTTTTTCCTTTTTATAATGTCCTTGCACAGATAAACCCTATACCTATGAAAACAACTTTAGCGGTAATCACATAGACACATTAATAAAGAGTATGAAAGTCTTTTATCGGATAGTTAAGTGTCATTTAGATTCAATATCGCTAAAGGCTTAGGGGACATTATAAAGAGTGTTAACTTGCCGTTAAAAATACATATTTAGCAAAACAAAATAGCTATTGTATTCATCAAGTACGTTTTAAAATATCATTTTTTTATTATAGCAATGTTGATTTTACCTAACTATTTGTCATGAATATGTTTAAGAACAATTCTTCAAGTTTTATTGAAAAATAATTCATCTAATCCTTGTAGTTATTTACCTATAAACAAAGCGTTGAAATATTTTATGAATTTAATCAAAACTTTTTTTAGATGATCTTATATGTTTCTGTTATCTTATAACCTGATATTTGTAAATTTATTGATACAAATAATATGATTACGTATACATGAATTTTCTAATAATTACATCAAGTTTATTTACCTTGATAATGTTGTCGAATTTTTATTTAATGATGATTGCATATCACTGGTGATAAAAATGCTACATTTTGTAGAAGTAATTATTGTTTATCAGTATCACATGCTCTTGTTTTCAGATTGATGTTAGGATATGAATTGGTTGTATTCTCAATTTGATATAAATAATATTGATACAATTTGTTGTGGAAATAATTAATTGGTATTCCAATTTCATTCTAAAACAGTTTTTTACATAGGAGATACATGGATAGTGGGATACTAGCCAGAATATATATATATATATAATGATCTATAATATATATTATATATATATATAGTAATATAGATATATATATATAATATATAGATATTAATATATATATATATAGATTAAATAATAGATAGATATATATTTATATATAATATAAATGAATGATATCAATTTTAATAGGCATACACAAAAGTACTATTTAGCTTGACCTGATTTTCATATTTATGCTCATTCAATTTTGGTTATGAACAAGTAGGCACTAACGTGTATAAACTTGAAGGAAAGTTACACGAGTCCTACGTGAACAAGTACATAGGACACCAAGTAGACCAAAAAAGACATGTAGGAAAAATGTGTGTTTATTGTTGAAAGGTATACAAGTTTAAGTGTCTACTTGTGCACACCTAAATTACAGGCTTAATAAATGTCAATTTAAAGTCAAGTTAAAAGGTATATTATTGTATTATACCAATTTAATACATTTTATATGTATACATATAGAAAATTTAATGTTATTTTAGGGGAAGATTTATTTGGTTTAATAAATTCAAAAATTTTATAACCTGATACTTAGAGCATGGGCTACTAGACGTAAATATCATAAATTATGGTTATTTTATGTCATTTAATAGGCCAACTTGTTAGAGTATGATTGTTTTATGGCTCCACATATGTTAACAGTTAAGTGTAAAAAAAGTAACAAATAAATAATAATACTATATTAGTTTGTTTATTTTATTACAAATAATTATATAACATTAATTAATTTTAAATATTTTCAAAAAATGAACCAGGGAGGCCAAAAGTGGCTCAAATTGTTAGGGTGCGGCATGCCAAGCATTGACTCCAGTGACCCTTGAATTGGGAGGAAAAATGGCCCTGCTATAATTGATTCACTCTCAAGTCTTGGGATGTTAAATAAGAAAAAAGGTAAATTCAAACATGTCTTTCGTCACTCGATTGTTCAATTTTATTTAAATTTCGCACTATATTATAAAAAGCAAAAGAAAAAGAAAAATAGGACCATAGAGAGCATCACACAGGTTGGTCAATATGTGATCTAGATCAATAGTAGTTAAATACAGAAGCGCCTCCGCCAGATTGAATGGAAAGGAAAGGCGAATAAATTAAAATATGTTAGCGCGTCGATAGTAGGAAGGGAAAACTAAACGCCATGCATAAAATACTTTGAAGTTTTAGATATATTTGAATAAGTGAGAAAGAAATTGGAAAAATAGAAGTACCACATTTTTAACAATTTAAAGCATGGTAAGAAAATTCAAAATATTTTGCTGAAATCTTATTGCCAATCATCAACAAAATACCTTTTTTACGATTTTACTTCAAGAAAAAAAAATAAAGCCCCCCAATATAAAAATAGTTAGCTAAAAACCAAAAACATGTTTCATCTCCTTTATTTCTAAACTATATTTGAACTCTTTAATGCAAACGATTTGCTTTTCGATCATTTCAACATTCAATTTTGTTGTTAAAAATAATTTTATTTAGCCTATACTAATTTTATCAAAAAATCTGTTTTTTTATTTCTTTCACTTCTCATAGATTGCAATGAAAAGAATTCTTTCTGGAAAATTTGGGAGTTGTGCTGGCCAAGCATGTATTGGGATTGATTATATTCTCGTCGACAAGACGTTTGTCAACGAACTGGTACGTATTGAATTTGATATGATTATGTTATTTAGTAAAAAAAATTTCATGAGTTCTAATTTTGATAAATATATGTATTGGTTTGTCATCAAATACTAATAATTAATTCTCTTTTCAATGTTGCACTAGGTAAAGTTGATTAAACTTGGGATTCCAAAAATGCTTGGAGAAAATCCAAAGAAATCACATTCAATTTCAAGGTAGTAACAAAAACCCGTTTTTTTTAGATTAAAGAATCTCTTAGATGAAGCCATGGTAAAAAAAAAAATTTCCAATTATTTACGGGAGGATCATCCGAGATTGGAAGATATTGTGAGTAACTTTATTTTTTTTGACATTTTAATTTATATATTTTTTACATTAAAGAATCAAAGGTTTATCGAAATTAACATCCCTATCTCTAAAGTAGTGACCGTAAGATCTGCGTGCACTTTATCTTTATCAAAATATCATTTTTATGAGTATATACTGAATATATTGTTGTTATTGTTGTAATTTTACATTAAAGTGTAGATATGAGGAAAAAAAATACATTCTTGTCATAAAATGATCTTTGGGAAATGTAGTACATTGTTTGATCAATGAAAAGTGTTTTCTAAAAATATATGCTCATAAATACTATTTAATCATTAAGAGCTTTCAATTAGATAGTGTTTAAAGTCAAGTCTGGGTCATTAATTTTTTTTTTAAAATTTATTTAGTGTTTGATTTTTAATAGTTGTGTCTCAAGACAAATAGCTTTATTACACTATATATGTTTATTAATTTTATGAGTCAAAATAATAAAAATAAAATTTTTAGTCAAACTGGTCTTCTTTAAGGAATTTCTGCAAACAAGTAAAACGCATATTACAATCTATTCGATGAATTCAATTTTTTTTTTTAAAAAAAACAATTTTAAAAACCCAACTTATTTGTATACAAATAAACGCATTACAATATTTCAGAAATTTCAATTTTTAAAAAAAAACAAAAACTTAAAAAGGGGACCAATTATTTAATGGGAAAAATTAAAGATCCATATATTTGGTGAAAAATTACGCAATTACATGGTCAATTTTATGTATTAATATTGATAATAATATTTAAGTATTAATGAGATGAAGTAATATAATGCATATTACACTATTAATAAGTGAGGAAAGCAATTTCTTCCTCTTGTTATAAGAGAATATATTCCTTGAAAAAAGTTTCTTCAATAACCAAAACCAAACCCCACAATCAATTTTTTTAAAAAATAATATTGTCTTCATACCAAACAATAAATATTTAGTATAAATTATTATCTTGTGTTATTTTAAAAGTTGCCAACAATATTGCATTTAATTTTTTGAATGATTATATGTGTAAATGCAGGTACATTGAGCCCACAGTATTATTGGATCCTCCTGTGCAATCTACAATCATGACTGATGAAATTTTTGGCCCATTGCTCCCTATCATAACAGTAAGATATACACTATAATATTATTTTTCGAACGCATAAAAAGATTCAAAATTCAAGGTTCAAAATACTAAACGAGAATTGAAGAATATATTTCATTTCGTTTATAAATTTTCACAAATAATCCCTTTTCTAACTAAAATCATGAATTGTAAAATCGTGTTTTGTTTTTGTCTTTCCCTTGCCCATCACTTCGTTTTACTCTTTTTTCATAACAAAACTTAAAGTTCTTGTATTAGATTATCTTATGATGTAATTTGATTTAAAGCCTTATAGTTAACCTTCAATATATTGCCCCTCTATTACAAGGTCCAACTAATTTTTTAGAAGTTTTTTTGATGTCAAAATTATTTGACCTTGAATATATAATGCAATGTTGGATATCAATTATTTATTTAACCTCAACTATTAGTTGAACGATATTTTATTGTGTCTATATATATATATAATTAAAATTTAGAGGAGTTATGTATTGGTCATAAAAAAATGTAATAACTAAAATGTACACCACATTTATTTTTGACAAAAAAAGGGGAATACTTGTTCTTAAATAAGTTTTAATTTTGTTTGTTTTTTTTTTGTCATTAGGTTGGATAAAAATTTGAGGGACAGTATTGAATTTATCACTGCAAGGCCTAAGCCACTTACTATATATGCCTTTACCAAAAATGAAGAGTTCAAAAGAAAGATTACAAAAGGAACATCTTCAGGAAGTTTGGTGTTTAATGATACAATCATTCAAGTAAGTTTTTTTTCCCTTTAATTCACTTTTATTTTTTCACATTTATGAAGTAATGTGAGTTTGCTACATAGAGAGACTTAAGGTTAGTTAAAGTATTGGTTTATGTACTATTTAAGTATTTATTTAGTCTGAATTTGTTTTAATTATCAGGATCTTGAACAATTTTTACCATGACTTTGTTCTTAACTATCAAACACCATTACTAACCATATTTTGTTGTCACAATCTCTATCACCATTGTCAATAATCACCACCATTGTCTCATAAGCCATTCACCACCAACCCATTTACATTGCAATTAGTGAAATCATCACAAATATCAATCAGTACTTATAAGTCGCTATTATATTTACACATTTATTATTATAGTAATTATTTACTGTCATTACGACTCTCACATCAACCACTTTCTGATATATGGGTCAATTCCAATTTATAACCACTTTGCACTTCATTAATTAGACACTTTCAAACTATTCATCAATATCTTGTTCAATCACAACACATTCTTCAATTCAAGGCCGAATGCTATCAATATCATCATCAATCACCACACATTTTTCAGCTCTGCCAACTACTAAAATTGATCAACTTCACCATCATTGTCACTGCCACAACCAACTACCTCTATCACGACGTCACTACAACCAAACACCTCCACCATCACAACTATAATCACCATAATTTTTACCTACCACTAGCACCAACCATCCACAAAAACAAACTTATCTGCTATCATTTACTGACAAACACAATAGTTTTATTAATTAAAATAATTAAATTTTATGTTAATTTATATTTTTGTAAGATTTAACTTTAAAAATATATTTATTATATGTAAAAGTAAATAAACTATGCATATTTTGATGTTGAAAAACAATATTGATCATGCAGTATTGAAATCTAATGACAACACTTTAAAAATTCAAATATGCATTCGGAGTCAAATATTAGTTTTTTATTTTTTTTATCACATAGAAGTCCTCCAACTTTTAAGTTTATTACACAAAAGTCATCTTTCCATTTTTGTCACATATATAAAAGGTCATCCAACTTTAACCAAATTAGCTAAAAAGTAAATTACTTCAATTTTATACTTCGAATCAAATATATAAACATGACACTCCAAAATAAGTAAATTAAATTTAGAATATGTAATTCTAGAACCCCCTCTCAATAATATTGCTCTTTATAACACCAATTTTCATTATGATTTAATGATCAAACTAATCATCAAAATTGACTTGCTACACATTACAATGCAGGTATGCAGGCTGGATACACCTCCATTTGGAGGAGTAGGACAAAAGTTTGGCTTGGACAAAGATACCATGGAAATTTGTCATTTGATACAGTTAGCCATGAAAAAAGCCTAGCAAGAAAGGAGTTTTACAGACATTGGTTTAGATTATCCCCTTGGAGGGATCACCACACTAAACTCTTTAGATCTGCTTTTATATATGATTATCTTAGTGTAGTTCTTATTACACTAGGACTAAAAAGGGCTTGATGTTTACAAATTATACTTGCAATTATTTGTATTTGTAATTTAATTATTTGGTTGGTATGTAATTTACAATTGAAGTGTGGATGTTCATTTCCATTCAAAACTTATTGAGGAATAAATGTTTTTATTGTGATTTTCCATTACTCTTACAACTCTTCTTTGTCATAATCCCTATATAGTTAATAGTTAGTTATGTTTCAGGATTACATTTTTATACTTATATGTAAATATTATCATTTAAATTTGTAAACGTAACCTCTTTATACTATAAAGCCTGAATTCAAAATCAGCGGACATGTGCCAACTGTGCATGGCAAAATTACATATTATAGTTTACCGAGTTGAATTTTATCTCCTTTGGGTGACTGATGGTAAAAAATATATTTCTACTTTAAAGTGTTTCGGGAAAAAGTCGTGAAAACGTTTAACAGCAGTACATTAATTAATAATATTTAAGTGAATGGCAGATGAAAAGATAAAAAACTTTTCAATTTTTCACAACAGTTTATATTTAACCTATAAAATAGATATATTTGATCATCTATAAGCAACAACAATAGACTCCTTTGCCTCTTCTTCTTCACATCAATTAATTATTCAATATCATGTTTTTATAAAAGAAAGGTCATGCAACAAGTGTACCTATTCAAAATAAAAGACTTTTTGAAAGGATGTTGAAGTATAATTTTTCCTACAAAAAGATATTCATTGAAAAAATATTAATTTGGTTGAGAATTCAAGCGTATCTTTTAAAAAAACAAGACTTTTTAAAAAGAATTCAAGTGTACCTCTTCAAAATAAAGATTTAGAAAGAATGTTTCATTATAATTTTTTCTACAAAGAGATATTCGTTATGAAAAAATTCATGTGGTTGAGATATTTTTATGGTCAGAGAATGTTCAAAGGGTAAAAAGAATATTTAAAAAAGAAATCCATTTATTTATGGAATTCATATTAAATTACGAGGAGAATAAGGAAAAATGTGTTTTCTCATTTGGAAAGAGCCAAAATTTATATTGACATTATTTCTGTCACCTTCTTTGTTCTACTAATTTTTCTTTTTTTATTTTTTTCTTAAAAGTATTTTCTATTTTTTTTTTTCTGTTATGCATCTTTAGTTAAAAATTAATATAAGTAAACGAAATTATATATGTATATTATTTATTAAGATGTTGTATAAATGCATTAGGGACAAGAATTTTACCCTTTCAAATTCATTATCCGATGATCAATTTATAATTATATATACATTACTTATATTTTATTGTTGTTAATAAATTTAAAAAATATGATACAATAAATTTATAGAACACTAAAACAAATATATATTTAACTAACAATATAATATAACAGATAATAATCATTCAAATATGGTGCTATTTTTTAAAAAATACAACGAACGAATCTATACGTTCCAACAAATAATACTAAAAAGAGACTTTAAAGAAGAAAAAAAGTGAGTTACATCTCATATCTTACAATTGTCAATTATCATATATATTTTACTACTTATTTATTTATGTTATTTCTATAATCCAAAGTAAAATTGATTGTTTTTATTAACATGGAATATTTTTTCATATTCATTCTTTAAAAAAATAGGATGTTGAAAGAACTATAGAAAATTGATTTGTTTTGTTGAGATGCTTTCTTTTCTAGTATATTGGTATGATATTAATTATCAATTTTATATTATCTTTTTCCTTTTTTTTTCTTCTTCTTTTTTTGAATTTCTTATTGCAATTAAAAAGGTGTAAAGAAAAATGAAGTTTTATACTTGTTTAATTTGTTAATTAGTAATCACAACTCACTATACGAAAGACTTCACTTTACCCTTTCTATAATTATAATAATTCTCAATTTCAAGAAATGATATTTATTTTGATATTAATTCTAATCTAATAAATTAGGCTAATATGTGGTTACGAGTTTGTCAATATTTGGCTAACCTTTTCATATTACACATTAAAAAATTAACACATCCTTTCATATACAATTTTAATGGAGATTAACAGAATCCTTCTTTGCTCTATTGTACTCATTATTTTCTTTTATTCAAATACTAAAATATAATGAATTTGCATTATGTTCGTGCGTTACTACCCATTACAAGATAAACTTATATGGGTCGAATGTGAATTTAATTTATTTGAGTTAAGATAGTTAGATTCAGACAGGAGTTAAATTGGATGATGGATTATTTCTTTTTAAAAATGGATAATTTCATTTGATTTAAATTTTCTATCCAATTGAAGAATACGAATCCAAAGTTTGTAGATGATGTGTATGAATGACCAGATCGTATAACTGAGGATAAAACAAACTATTGAACAAAAAATTAGGGATATTTTAAACCTTCTTCCTACTACTAAATCAAGAGATAACGATAAGATCAAACAATATAATATAGTGAACAAATTAATCGGAAAAAAATAATTTGAATAAATATATTTTAACACTCGTGCGAAGCGTGGCTAAGTTTCCTAGTCTTCTTATAAATAAAGATTTTGTAAGTCATTGTTAGATACATACTTAGATGAAAAATAATAATACTCTCCTTTCAACTTGTTTTATTTATCTACTTTTTTTTTGTTTTTTATCACTTTTTTTTTCATTTTATAATAATATGTTATTAGCACAATCTTTAACTTATTTTTCTTTATAAATTTTGGATTGTAACTTCATAAATTGTTATAAATTCTTAAATGTTTTAATAAAAGTTTGGGAGTGATAGGTCCTCCCTCATTTACTACGGTTTAAAACACGACGAGAGTTCAGGTAGCCACTCATTTAAGGTACTAAGATTTTCATATCCTCAAATTACTTTTCAAATTCATAAGTTTTTACTATTAAAAAATAGAAGTTTATGTGATATATTAAAATTTAGAATTAACCTACTTAAAACTTATTATATATCAATTAAAATTTTGAGAATAAAAATCAAGATATTGTATTATAACTAATGGAGCATTTTATTAACTTGAAAGAACATTTATGTTGAAGGATAACAAGGGAAGAAGAGTAGTTAACATTTTTTGTGAGGAAATTAGTTTAGTTATAACTAACAGGTTAAAAGTTGGTTAAATTTAGTTAGTTATTTTCCAATTCTCTAATCAAGCTCATTATGGACAACTGAAATATTGATACAATGCTAATATTGTCCAAGAAAATAAGCATATTCATTCAAGTGTTCAGAATATTAAAAATCCAAATCAATTCGAATATGCTCAAAATACTAATGTATATAGTCAAAAATTGGGATACAAGACAATGTCCAGGTTTCAAATCTCAGGAGAATCTTGGGTCATACATGTTGACATCCAATTTTGGACCTCCACCATATAAATTAATATTCAATTTTGGACCTTCATCATATAAATTTATCATTTTGAGCTTTTTCGATTTCAAATGATTTAAAATAATTAATTTTATAAAAATTTCAAAAAAATAAAAGTAAATATAGCTTGCAAATTTATTTAATAGTGTCCACCTTTTCATAATTTTAAAAATATATATGGTTATATATATATCTAGATATATATATATATCATATATATAATAATATATATAAACTGATATTATATATATATACATTTATATATATATATAGATCCCTTGAAAAAAATGATACATTTCATGTTTTAGTTTAAATCAAGAGGCAAACTGAAGCTTAATTAAACAATAACCAATAGATTATATACAATATATAATTGAGTAATTCCATTGTAAAAAGTGCATTAGACCATTCCGTGGTTCAAACATAGACGTAGATCAATATATGTGCGTGGACCTTTCTTTTATTCATCAATGTCATATTTCCTAAAGTACTTCATAATATCCTCACCTTATTGGACTTGCTCGAGATCTTGTGTAACCTCTTCAATCACTGAAATAAAGAGCTTCAAAACAACAAAGTGTCATAGCATATCCTACACTTACCATCATTGGGGTGTTCCACATTGTCACAACTCAAAGTATATCCTAGTCATAACATGGCGTATAGGACCATGAGAGACTCTACACAATTCACTTAGCATACATCATACAAGATAATAGAAATAAAGATTTCAAGGAAATAATTTTATATCAGAAGTTTGATAAAAATAGATGTCTAACATAAGTTTCAATAAGCCATCTACTACATCAATAAAAGTGATTGAGACGTAACTCATACATCACATACAAAGTCTCACTACTAAAAAAACAGTGAATACAGACCTACAAATACAGACTTTTGAAAGTCGACATTCCTTGAAATACCAACTAAATACAGACTTCCCAGCTAAGGTCGGAAAAAGGCTGGTCACTTTTAAATACCAACCTCTGGAAGTCGGTATTTACCGACCATTAATTAGAAGTCAGTTTTAATTTTAAGTCGGAAAATTTATTATATAATATATCTACTTTCTGATGTCAGTGTTATTTATGTTAATGTTATTACCTTTTATTTATCATATATTTAATGTGATACCGACCTCATGTAGGTCGACTCTTTTTTTCTTTAGCCTAATTACTTTTAATAAAAGCGACATTCGGAAGTCGATTTTTTAATAATATTCCTATTAATCATAATTTTTCTATTGTGCATAACACTCAATTTTTATTTTATTTTACACCTGTAATTAATTGTATTAAAAGTGTAACAACTTTGTATACTTTTATTAAAAAAGTTAGAATCGTGGAATAGACAAAAAGCATCAATAATCCACATTTAGGGTATGAAACTATGATGATATTAATTAAGAGATAATTATATATTTGTAGAGTAATGTACAGATTATATTCGTCCGTCATCAAATCATGAATTAATATCTCATGCAATAATGTAGAGGCAAAGAGCCAACATATAATCAATTTGAGTATGAAATGCAAGATGATACTTGTAGAAATGTCATAACAAAATTTTTATTTTCCAATTTTTTGAGGTCACTTTTATTTATTTGTTTGTTTTTATTTTTTATTATTTCCATCTTCTGGATGTTAGAATATTTATTTCTTATATTTTGAAATATCTATATTTGGAGGTTGGTATTAGTTAACTTTTAATTTAATATTTTAACCTCTAGAAGTTGGTATATTTTATTTAATTTTTCATTCCCTTATTACTTCGCCAGTCAATTTACGATCCCTCCATTCGTCCACTGTTTCCCCTATTCCCACCCCCCTTCCCTCTTAAATTCGCTTTAAGCGCCCCCCCCCTCCACCATCACCCCCCCCCAACCCCTCACCCTTCCTCTTCTTTTCCCGCCGCCCTCCTCCTCCCCCCCTCCTTTCGTTCCCCAACGTCATACCACTCCCCTTCCTCCATTTGCTTTCCCCACCCCCGTCCTCATTCTCCCACTCACCCCTCTCTCCGTCTTTTGACAGTCTTCTCCCTTTCCTTCCACATCATTTCACTCTTCGCACCCACCTTCCACCACAGAGCGCCTCGCCAATTGTCCAACTCCCGCCCCTTTTCCATTTTTCCTCGCCCCTCGCTTCGTTCTCCTCCTACGTCCCTTCACCCCCCTTTATATTCCCCATTCCTACACTCTTAACTCTTTTCCCATTCGCCTGTCCTCTACTTTTTTTTTATGGGCCACTTCACCACTTCTCGTTTTGTTCACTCTTTGCCTCTCCCCCTCTCTTATCGGTACGGGTTTCTTACTCCCCCCTACAACTTTTTTTGCATTCTTTTAACTTTCCCGGTTGGAGGTGATCTTTTTCTTTTTTTTTATTTGATGTTCTCCTCTTTGGAGGTCGATATTCTTACATTTTTTTATTGGTTTATTTTTTCTATTCGCCCCAGTCGGTGCCTCATTCCGCACCTTTCTTGCCGCACCCTTTGTATTGTGCCAAAGTTATGGTCCCTGTTGTGTATTTTCGATCGAGCTCGATGTCTCCCTGCACCCAACCCCCTTTCTTTGCCCCCTACCTTCACCGGACCCCCGGCCATTTTCGCCCCCCCGCCTCCTCACAATGGCCATCACATTGCGCACAATACTTTCCGTACCCCAGGCATATTGTCTATTTCCCCTCACACCATTACTAAGTTACTTCACAAGTCCGTTTCCTCCTCCACCAAGTTTTATTTGGTTCAATCTCTCTATTTTAATTCATCCCTGTGTACACAATATGACACTTCTGCCCGACTTTCTCCATCGTACCCCTCCGAACGTAATTTCGGTACACTGTATTTTATGTTTTCTCGGTCTCCCTATCATTCCTCTTCTGTCTGATTTCCCACCTAATACTCTCCTCCATTTATCATTATTATATGGGTCCCCCCCTAATGTTTTCCTACCTTGGCCTTATCGCTTTCCTTATTTTCCTAGTCCAACCTGTTGTCTCCACTGATATTGTACCCTTTCCACCCTCATTCTATTTTTTATATCCCCCTTACTCTGGCGACGTCCCTCACCCACTTAGTTATGCGACAGCCTTTTTTTGCCCCCTCGCTACTATGCCCTCTTTTTCCATTCCCACTCACCTGTTACTAGTTTCCATCCACCATCCACCCTAGTACGCTCCTGCACAACCTCCTTGACGTTTCACACATTCGCCCTTCTATTTTTGTGCCTCAACATCGTTTTCCTCCTATGTCTGCGTATTTTGGCTTGGGAGGTCCTCACACCACTGCAACTCCCCTGCGCCTGTTGGTATTTTCCGCATCCAACCATGTTGGCTCCACCTCCACCGTCTGATAAGATTGTTTGCTCGCCCCTTTCACTTTCCTACCCCGAGCGAGAAAACCACACCCACAACCACCCCACCCCACCCACACCCCAGATCGAGCAACAAATCTCGACGTTCTATCGTTTCCACTGCCGGAAAAGCGAACCCAAAAAAAACCCCTGACACAAACCAACACCACCCCCAACACAGCACGCCAACAAACAAACACCAAATTATAGCTGGCGAAGCTGAAGAGACAAGCAAAGATATAAATTCCAGCCAACCAGAAAACCACCAAGCCACAAGGAAAACCACAGACACACACACCACTCCCCCCTTCAACAACCTTCATTATCCCCCTCCCCCGTCAACAACCACAAAACAAAAATAAAAAGCAAACAAAAAATACCAAAACACAACCCCACAACCCACACCACAAAAACACAAACAAAAACACCAAACAAAAAACCAAAACACCACCAAAAGACCCCCCCACCACCACCAACAAACACACACCCAAACACACCCACAACACCCACCCCCCCGACCCACGCCCACAACTCGAAAGACCTCCCCCCACCACAACCCCATCAACAACAAACAAATACGCCACCAACCACCACACCTAAGACCACCACACACTGAACAGAAAACCTAATAAAAATAACTGATCTAATTAGTCGTATTATTTAAAGTGTACACAATCTAATTAAACAGGAGAGGAATATTTTAATTACACCAACAAATTACAACAACCTACTTATTCATGTCGTGAGAAATGACTAGCTTTTTCATGTTCCTAAAGATGTGCCTCTATTCAATATTTTGATTTATTTCAACTTTCTGAAATTAGGAAACATTATGTGAAAGAGTTCATGGAATCTGTGTCAAGCCCGTAGTGTTAGTTGATTTTTACTATATAAACTATATATGCACTTATCCCATTAATTTTAATTTGTATTTTAATTCTTTTAATGTCATATGTTAGAAAACTTTTCAGTACTCTATTAGTGTTTAGATAATACACATTAACTTTTAAAACAAAATGTAATAGGATGCAGTTTTCCAATTGATTACGCCATAAATGTAGATAAAAAAAAAAGGTGTATTACTATTCAAATTATATCATACAATTGAAAAGCTTGAGATTTATAAGCCGATTTGCAAGGATTTGACGGCAACAATGCAAAGAAACCAATTTTAGAGTAGTTTACCTATTCAGGTTGAGTGATGTTGATTAATTAGTTAAAATTGTCCCTTTCGGATTCTCCACCATGCCTTGCTTTCTATCCCCTCTTTTCCCCCCCCATCCACTTTACCGTCTGATCCCTCCAAAGTTCTCATCTTTCCCCCCTCACTAATTTGTCTTTCCCACCATCCCAGTTCAACACAAGCTAATTCATCATTTTTGCAGCCTCCCTACCTCCATAATGTTCCCCGCTTTCTTTTCCCCATTTCCTTTCCAACCCCTTACACCTCCCCTTCCTTTTCTTCTCATCTTTCTCCGACTCTCATATTCACCTTCCACGCCCCCGCCCTCCCTTTCTGTGTATGTCATGTTGTTAATCTTTAATTTAGCTTACACTTTAATATATGTAAGTGCATGTATTACTATAGAAAAAAAAGTTATATATGAGATTGTATACTTTAGAGGTTTAGTAAAAAATTTAAAGTTATTAGTTTAATGCGGTGTTGCAATGCATGAAAAATATTGATTTTAATAGCTTGTCATGTTACATTCGATATATATACTTATTTTACTAATTATTTATGTTAAATTTTAAAAAGAAATGACTTAGAAGTTTAAATCAGACAAAAACTAATTTTCCCTTTCAAATTCATATAACTCATATTATTGTCTTAACAAAAATCACTTAACGTGAAATAAACGTGTGTTGCACGTATTCGAGAACTAGTATATTATTATAAGTGGAAAGCTTCTAAGTGCAAAGTTGAATTACCATTTTGTCTCTATGTTAAATCAAAATGTCATAAAATATTTAATTAGTTATAAAATTTTAAATATTATGTTAAATTTATTATTGACTTTTTAAATCCAAATTAGATGTTTTGAAAATTTATTTTGATTCAACATGAAGTATAATATATGAGGCATCCTTTGGTCCCATTTACATCACATCAAAAATGTTGATGTTGGAGGGATGAAGAGACAAAAATTACTTTGATCTACATAAGTTAAAGAGAAAATACATAAAAACCCCTTAAACTTGGCACGAAAATTCGCTTTAATACTTAAACTACACGGGTGTTTATATACCCCCTTAAACTGTTGATGTGGATTATTTGACACCTTCCGAGCTACAGCCAACCCATTTGAGCTAAGGATTGTACGCACACGCGTTTTTTAGTGGGTAACACGTCGCCTAAGAATTTAAAAAAAAATTATCTTATCCGTTCCCAAAGTTTCAACCCGATCCACTTATAAAACAAAATGATCCCTAAATATGTAGACTCCGTTCCCCATGAACCCGACCCACTTATAAACAAAATATCCCTAAATACCTAAAGTCCTCCAATTCTCAGGTTTTTCTCTTCTCTCAAACCAGAAGATTGAATATGAAACATTTCTCTGTTCATAGCGCCGTGAGAAGTTGTTGATTTTAAGGTTTTTCGTGAAAGAAACAAGGCGGATCGAGTAAGAAACAGAGTTACTAGGTTAGTAATCTTTTTTAGATGATTGTAGATTTGACCGATTTAGGATGTTCGAGAAGCTTATTTTGTGTCGTTTCAGTTTGACGATGGATATGTACGTTACTTTAAGATGCACCTGGTGGAGAACTTTAACACAAACCTCGTATTAAAGTATGAAGGAGATATGATCACTGTTGTTTGACGTAGATGTTGATAAATATCCTACTTTGAAGTTGTTGCTATGTTGCAAAGAAATTGGGGTAATAATGTGCTGCTAGTGTTGTTTATATTAAACACCTAAATGTCGACCGTTGATTGAAGTTAAAAGTTGGTATGGATATTGTGGTATTGTAACTAAATTAAAAAATGGAGACATTGTTGAACTTTATGTGATTCATTTAGTTGAAGAAACTGTTGTGGCCCCACCAATAATTGAATATCTAAATGTGTGGGTGGGGTGGATGGGGTAGGTGGGGAATCTAATGCTACTTTTGATAAGGAATCTAGTCAGACTTTTCAGGATAGTGAAGGTCTGGGGTTTGAAGAACCTGCATAACCTATTGTGGATGAAGAGTTGAGTGAAGTGTTTGTTAGGACTTCTAGTGCTGGAGAGGAATTGGGTAGGACTTCTACTAGTGCTGGAGATGAATTGGGTAGGGCTTCTGCTAGTGGTGGAGAAGACTTGGGTGGTATTTCTTTTGTTGCTGTTGCATATGATATTCCAGAAGTTGGGTCTGAGTGGGAAAGTGAAACAGAAGAAAGTGATGATTCAGACAATGCAGATTTGTCTGATGAAGGAGAAGATGAGTATGGTAGTGATGTTCATGAGGAAGTTATAAATCTTAGGAAAGAAAAAAAGGCTGCTAAATAAAAAAGAGAAAAGAAAAAGGCCCTAGAAAATCTGAAGGAGTTGATTAGGAAAAAAAGGAGTTGATTTGGGATATGACGAATACCTATCCAAGAAACAAACTACTTCAGAGGGTAAGATAACTGGAGATGTGTCCTACTTTGATTCAAATGAAGTTGTTAGTTTTGAAATAGATACTGATGATGATGTTAATGAGGAGGACTGAGGTGAAACACTGCCTATAAGAATACACAAGAAAAAGCAAGAAGAGCAAAAAGAATAAAAAGAAAATTTATATTTGATCCTACGTGTCGTTAATAGTTTGGGAGACTGTGGTGGTTTGCTTTTGAAAGCTGTAAGCAGTAAGAGCAAGTTATTTACTAGATATGCAGTTCAAGAACATGTTTGAAATTAGATAAATATGTTAATGATTGCAATAGGGTGAGGTAAAGTGGACAAACTATTTGTCATGAGTTGTTTTTATTGGAAGTATTGATTCAAGGATCCAGGAGAGTTTGTGGTGAAGAATTACAATCAGTACATAACGCCAATGAACCACAAACCAAAAAATAAAACATTGGGCAGTCAACGTACTTAGCAAAAGGTACAAGGCACATAATTATTCTGACCTGGTATTAGAGTTTTCCACTTTCAATTTTAGCGAAGAAAGAATTGAATGTGGATGTGGGGAGGACTGTTTTTTAGCAAGGAACAAGAGAAGAACATTGTGTTGCAACAAATTATGAGTGATTCATGTGAGGAGTTAAAAGAATTTTAGATGATAGAATTTGATGGGACTTCTGAAAGATGTTTCGAGAGGTCCAATTACTTGTGGGTTTTTAAGGTGGAACATCACCAAATTACTACCACTAGCATGAGCAGTTTGTTGAGGTGGAAAAACAACATTCCATGGAAATGTTATCAAGATTGTAAAACATGATCTTGAGTTAGGAGATGGGACAGAATTGACATGACCATTACTGAATATACAAAAGGTAGTTTATTTCCATCTTCCATTTATTCCATTTGTTTTTTTTCCATTTATTATCTATTTCTCTTTTCATTTATTTTCTCATGATCAGTCTTAAATGTGTTAAAGGGTTCCTTGACAAGCTATTTTAAAAAATTCTTCCAAAGACAGAACAAAGAATGTGTGCAAGGCATGTTTACCCAAATGGTCTATCAATTGGAAAGGCATGAAAGAAGAAATATTTTTTAGAGATGTGCCAAATCTAATTAGGAACATATAATTGAAAAGAAAATTGGATCTTATGGAGAGTTAGGTACGGAATGATTGATAACTTATTGTAGTATAATATAGAGAGGTGGTCTGAAATTATACTTTAAGTTTTTTAGCTGTTGTGATAGTGTTGAAAAAAACATGGCTGAAAGCTTTAATTCTGGAGGTTGGAGGCAAGACACAAACTATCATCACAATGCTTGAATAAATAAGGGTCAAAGTGCTGAGAAAAATAGGATAATGAGGGAAGTTCAGTGATTACTGGATAACAAAACATATCTCCAATGGCCTTAAGGTATTAACAAAGAACACAACAAAGTCGATGCAATGTAACTTGAAGGAATGGTGAATATGCGTTTTTGTTAAGGTTAAAGAAGATGGGTCCCCACATCTCCCCCTCTCTCTCTTTCTTTCTCCCTCTCATCTCTTTCCGCCCCCCTCCTCTCCCTTCCTCCTCCTCCCCCCTCCCTTTTTTCTTCCTCTCTTCCTTTCTTCCCTCTTTTTCCTCCCCCTCTTTTCCCTCATCCTTCCTTCTTCCTCCTTCCTTTCCCCCCTTCCTCTCTCCCCTCCTTTCTTTCTCCCCCTCCCTCTTTCTCCTCTTCCTCCCTATCTCTTTTCCTCCCCTTTCCCGCCTTTCTCCTTCCCTCCCCCTCCCCTCCTCCTTTCTCTTTTCCCCCCTCTTTTTCCTTCCCTCCTCCCCCCCCCCCTCTTTTCCCCCTTTCCCCCCTCCTACTCCTCCTCCCCTTCCCCCCCTTCCCTTCCCCTCCCCCCCTTCCCCCTTTTTTTTTTTCCCCCTTCCCCCCCTTTTCTCTCTTTCCTTTATTTCCTCTCCTCCCCTTCTTTCCCCCCCTCTTTTTCTCCTTTTTCCCCCCCCGCTTTCCCCCCTCTACCTCCTCCCCCCCCCTTATCTCCCCTTTCTTCCTTCTCCCCCCTCTAATCTTCTCTCCCCCTCTCCTCCCCTCTCCCCTCCCCCCTTTCCCCTCCTCTCTCTCCTTCCCCCTTCCCTTTCCCCCTCCTTTTTTCCCCTTTTCATCCTCTCTTTCCCCTTCCCACCCCCCTCCCCCCTTTTTCCTTCCCCCCCCCCCCCCCCCCCCCTTCCCCCTCCCCCTTCTCCCCTTTTCTTCCTTTCCCCCCCCTTTTCCTCGTAACACATTTGTTGTGAATCTAGGCACACAAAACATGTACGTGTAGATCTTGGATGCTAAAAGGAAACCTTGTGTCATGCATAGCTTGCACTTCATTTTAGGAAGATCTGGAGCCCATTAACTATGTTGCACATCGGTATGAAAGGAGAATTTCTCAAGGTCTATAGATTACATTCAACCAATTACTACATGGGAAATGTGGCCACAATCGACCAACCCTTCTGTATTACTACATGTTATCAAAACACTCCCGGAAGGCTAGAAAATGTAGGAGGAAAGGAGCAGAATGAAAATGAAATCAAACAGGGAAAAATTGTCAAAGAGAGGTGTGAGAGGGACCTGCCAGTCCTTGTCCACCAAAGGGTCATCATAAGAGGGATTTGTCATTGAATAATTAAAGTATGCAGGAAGAGAAAGGAGGGAATGGGAGAAGAACAAAAATACTAGTTCAACTAGGTCATTTAGTGTTTGGATCTTCTACAAACACCAACTGAATCACAATAAGCAACAAAGAGCGGGAGGCGGTCGACCAAGAGGTTTCTACAAAACATGGAATGTTTATAGTAATTCAGGTATTGTATTAAAAAGTTTATCAGTCGAATATTTTTGTTAATCAACTATGTTATAAGCTAGTGCTACTGGAAGGGGAAGAGACTGAAACTGGTTTAGATGGAAACTGAAAGGGTGAAGAGGAACTACAACTGAATATGTTAATAAAAACGGGGATGGTGGTGGTCGGTGTCAATGGTCTTTGGTCCTACTTTGAAGGGGTTAAGAGGGAAGCGGACCGGTAAATCGATTACCGGTCCGGTCCATCCCGATCCGATCGGGTACCGGTTAGTCCCGGTATAAATTGGTTCGGTCCGGTTCCGAGACAGGTAACGGGACAGAAATTGAGATTTACCAGTCCTTCCTAGTTCTGAAAATTACCGATTCGGTTCGGTCCGGTCAATTTTTTTTCTTTTAAAAAAAATTTATCCGTTTATAGCCGGTGGGTAACAGCTAGTGGCCCCCCCCCCAACGACTATTTAACCCAAATTTCAGCCACTTACACTCCTACCCCCAAACTTTTTTAATACCCTAAAGTTTTAAAAATTTATTACTTTAACCCATTTGTTAAACTGATAATGCCCATAAATTTTAATTTTTTAAATCACAAAAAATCTCTATCAGCTTTTACTCTCTCAACTCTCTACTCTCTAAATCTCTAACTTCTTTAATATATAAGATCTTAAAGTTCGGAGATGGCCTGTATTTGGTCTTTGAAAAATGGATTTGGCAGCTTCAAAATCACTTTCAAACTGTCCCGTTCGGCTTTTGGCGGGTCTAAATTGTTCTACTTTTACGTAGACGTTCGGTACATCGTTTCAACTTTTATTTTATTAGTTATTTCTATTTAAACTAATTAGTTATTTATGTTGGTGATTATATTGCATTACATTTTTTGGATTATATATAATCTCACGTTTACATTATTTAATATGATTTCCGGTTAGTAAAAATATTGTTCAAAAAGGAAAGGGTTAAAAAAGGCATTGAGCGTTGTAAAAAAGATCTGTGTAAGTTTAGCTCCTCGATTAATGCAAAAAATGGTTAGTAGTTCTTCTAAATCAAAAACTAAAAAAAATGTACTATATTAAGAATAAATACGGATGATTATACCACCAGGTTGTAGGATATAATTTTTAATAGTGTAGTTTTAGTTTTAAATAATGTCGCTTTTGTAATTTGATGAGTATTGCCTAGTTGATACTGATAATGATACATGAGACCGAGATTGATAATTTATACTGATTAGCCAACTGTTGATGATGATGATGATGAAACTGAGCACTTACGATTACTAATACTCACAGTCCCTCTCCCTTTCGTTTCTATCCGGCCCCTTGTTCCCCCCGTACATCCTAGGACTTAAGGCTTTAGCTAGAACGTGCTCTAAAAAAATCGGTTTGTTGACAATTATGACAACAAAACGGAAGATAAAATAACAACTATGTGTAAATAAATGTAAACATAGATTAAATCATAAAATGTTGGAAATCTGCGGGGATGGGACATTGAGTAGTCATTTAATGTCTGGTTGTAAAAATAAATTTTGCATGCTAAAGCCGGGGGTATGGTAGCGAAGCTAAAAAAAAAAGGATACCCCCTTCTTAGAAAATGTAGGATAGGCGGTTCTAACTGGTACAAACACAATTATTTAAATCGTTAATGTTCTGGCTTCTAGTTTACCACTTTCATTTCAGTAGAGAAAAAGCTATTGAAGAAACTAGCTTAAAATGTAGGTTATGGTTTGCATTTAGTTTTGACTGGTTGAAAATCCCGTTTTATACATTATGCACAATTGTATATAATTCCAAAATTTTAACTATTTTGCTAGAAAATCCAATTAAAAAAGGTGTAGGTTATTGATTATCATGCACAACATTTAATATCTTCGTTGTTTTTATTTCTTATAATACTGTAAAACTAGACTATACTTCTGATATGGATCGAGTGTCAACGGTAACGATAATTTGTCTGTTACTGCCAATTGATTGATGAAAATTGGTATATGCCCACAAAAAAGAATTTAGGTTATAAATATTGTTAATGCAAAAAACACGATAGTTATATTGCTCAAAACTATTTTAGATATTTTACAAAAGTATGTAATATGTTTGCTAAAATAAGTAGATAACCTAGATAAGGCTTCAAGTAAATAATGATGTTGTTGAATATTTGAAAACCTACTCTTTGTCCTTTCTATTGTGATTAATTATTCATATTAGGGACTGCAAATATATTAATTTGATGGTTAGAGATGGTGTACCTATGTATGATAAAGGATATACGAAAGTTGAAAATGCATGTCATTTTATTAGTAGATGTTAAGTAAGTAAGTCTAGGCGTTAAAGATTTTCAAATCGATATGTTTGAAAATAATCTTCCACCTAGAAAAATTCAAAGTCGTATGAATAAGAATACCCTTACAAATGGTTTGGAAATGACTCGTAATTCGATATGACATATAGACGGATGATAGGGGATTGGCGTGATATAAATGAACTAAAAGATTCCTAAAAGTTTTTTACAACTACCAAAAAGAAATATCTGTATTTATAGTCCATTAATTTTTAAGGTTTTGCCGATATTTTGTACTACAATTTCTTCTACATTATATCAATTTAAAAAGAAACCAAGCTTCAACAAAACCATTGAAAAAATAATTCTAAAATTTAAAAAATACTTATATTCCTATTCCTCAAATTTATTTTAACCGCTTGTTTGTTAAACCCTCAGTATCAAAAATTGGTTGAAAAAATATATTTAACTTAGATATTAATGATGATTAGAAAAAGTCCTAGTTGTCCAAGTCAAAGATAGCACAAAATTGACGCTAGAAAAATTGTATGATTTAGATAAATTCTAATATAAAATTTATCAGTGAAAATGAACTCTAAAGCTCTAGAGTAGTAGATTGATGAAGCTAAGATTATGATTATTTATCATGATATCTGAACTTTCTGGATTGATAATAGGAATATGATTTTGATGCCTATGTCAATCAAAATACAGAACCTATTGAAGAATTATCGCATGGGGGAGAAATGAAGCAAAGGATTTCCCAAAATGAAACGATTGGCTCGAGATATATTAGCAATTACAAGCGTCGTTAGTAGCTTCAGAAATCGTCTTAGTTGCAACAAGGTTTTCAACTGGGGAGACATATAGGCATTCACTAGCAGCACGACAACTTTGATATATTATATTATTTTAGATGGGATTAATGCGAGAGAACAATTTGGGTCGTGAACCAATAATGACGAAAATTCAGATGACGTTGATAAGTACTGCAGGATTTAGTGACATAGGATTGAAGCAATGGAAGATATTCTATTCAACCAATTCCCAAAACATGTTAATAAAGAAAGTTCGAATGATTTACGAAGGGATTTAGATGGTGGCACAAACTCCATTGTTAAAAGTAGGATAATTCGAGATTTAATGCAACAAGAACTCTTCCTAGAATGTGGCTGTATTGATGAAATCTTTAAGTACGATACTAATATTTTTGTAAATGTAATTGTAATATCAAATAAATATTAATAAAAATATAGGGCTCTCACCTTAATTTATTTTTATATTACTTGTTATTAAATTTAATTTTTGTAATATTGTCAATTTTAATTTTATAACTTTAAAGTTGGAATTAAAAAAATTTCAAACTTTAGGAGTTTGAAATTTAAAATTTTATAATTCTTACATTTGAATTAAAATTTTTAAACTTTGAAAAGTTTTTGAATTAAAAATTCAACTTTAAAGTTTGAAATTTTAAATATTTATAACTTTAAAGTGAATTTAAAATTTCCAAACATTAAAGTTTCTAAAATTTTAAATTCAAACTTTAAAAGTTTGAAAAGTTTAAATTTAAAAAATTTTGAAGTTTGAATTTAAAAAATTTCAAAACCTTTTAGAGTTGGAAACTTTAAATTTTATAAACTTGAAACGTTTGAAATTTGAAAATTTTTTAACTTTAAAAGTTTGAAAGTTAAAAGTGGAAGTTTTTAAGTGATTTAAGGAAAAAATTATTAAAGTAAAAAATTAAATCTTAATGGTTTAAAGTTAAGTTAAAGTATTTTTTTGAATACCGGTCCCGTCACCCGGTTACGAATTGGTATTACTACGGTTCCCTTCCGAACGGGACGGGAATACAGGAACCAAAATTTATTCGGACCTTATCGGTCCGATCCGGTCTCGATTCTGAAATAGTGCCGATTTGCACAGTACCGATTTCGTCCCGGTTCCGAAACTTACCGGTCCGGTTTACCCAATTCCGATACCGCCGTCATACTTAGAAGGGGTAGAGGAACTGGAACTGATATTGCTGGAAAGGGAAGAGGAACTGCAAATAGTGTAGCTCGAAAGGGAAGATGAAGAGGATCTGGTGTAGCTGCTACTGCTACAGATGTTCCTGGTGCTACTGGAGGAGTGAAGAGGCTAAGAATGGTTGGAATGGGGATTCTACATACACAAAGTTGTTTTAATACTCACAATGTGACAATTGTCTAAATCTTTAACCTTTTTCAATTGAACTTTGAAGATCTAAGAAAATGTTTATGGTGTGAATGTATCCTGGAAGCTAGTAGAACTCTTCCAATAGGACTGTGAAAATCTTGGACATCATAAACCAAGATAAGACTTAAATGGAAAGGAAAGGATGTTGTAACTCAACCAGGTCTTCAAGAGATGAGAGAAAAACAAAAAAAGGAGGTCTAATGCAGATGATGTTTGATATGGAGACTGCTTTAGTTTGATATTTGAGCTGTTTTTGAATCAATTATGCAGTTGTGACTGGTTTAGATTGATGTTTTATTTATTTTTAGAACAATTATGCTGTTGTGACTGCATTATGTTTGTTTTTGAAAAAAATTATGTAGCAACTGTGAGATGTGACTGCTACATTAGTTTGTTATTTTAATGGTCTCTTTTTGAAACAATTGTGCAACCAGTTTTGCATTACTTTTATGTATACAATTATGTAGTTGTGACTGCAATAATGTCAATGCAAGGGTAGTTGTAAATAAAAAACACAAACACGAAAATAATAAACCAACAAATACATTGAATAGAATAAGAAGAAAAAAACAAATTATTACAAAAGAGTCATTTGCACCTAATTAATTACAACATAAACAGTGCTACACTACTCCAACATTTGATCTCAGTATTACAAATAACACAGTGTTTACACTACCCACATTGATCTCACTACATAAAGGCCTAGGTGGTAAAGTCATTGATCTTTCTTCTTATACATCAACCAAAACAATAAGCTATCGTTTTTACCATGAAACAACAACAAGCTACAACAAAAAGAGCACATTCTTGCCATGTTCTTCTCCATCTATTCTGCATTATTTTCATCTTCTCAACCTCTTTCTTTCAACATTTAATTTCATTTTTTCTAGACAATCATCATCTTGTTCGAAATCTCCCGGCTCTTGTCAACTTCGTCATTATCTCAAATGCAGTGGCTGAGGGTTGAGATGATTCTACTATATTCTCAAGCTCACCACAAGTTCTATATTAAGTTATTTTGAATCACAAAATTTCGACCTCGAATCACTATTCTCTTTATCCATTCAACACAAACTTGCAAGATTAGGACCCGTAAATAATGGACAAAAGGATGAGGGGAAGCTGTAATCAATTCTAATCGGCTAAAATAAAATAAACAAAAATGATGTTTACCCTATAATAAGGACATTGCCAATATGTTCTTTGGGGTGTGGTTAATGGAAGGTCCAAAATGTTTCAAAACCCACCACAAGTCCATTGATTACAAAATTTTTTTTTCGTAGTATGTCATCTTCGTCCATACCAAAAATTTGTCAAATTAATTGATCGCATGTGTGCCTACAAATTGTTGCAAGAAAAAAAGTAACAAGAATCTGGAACAAACCCAGATAATAAGAAAAAGGGACAAAAATCAAAATAATAGATAAAGAAGAATAGATTTGAAGCTTACATTTTGAAGAACAATCATTCCTTCAAAGATTCAACTTTTGATTTGAAGAGCTAAGATTTGAGAAAAATAAAGAAAAAACATGAATTAGGTCAGCATTTTTGGAAGATTGGGTTGGTGATGAGAAGAGGATATTAGGGTTATTCAAAAGAGAAAAAGCCTAATGGATCGAATATTACCGTTGGAGGGTTGAATTTTATTTTAAAAAAATGCCAAAAGATGAATTACGCACCCTACAAAGCTGTATCAACATGCGCAGGAGGCTGGAGCTTGGAAGGTTAAAAATAATTTACATCAAACATGTTAAGGGGGGGGGGGGGGGGTATGTAAACACCCTTTTAGTTTAAGTACTAAAGCAAGTTTTCGTGCAAGGTTCAATTTTTTTTTTATGTATTTCTCTTAAGTTAAAATTAAAAGGAGTATTTATTTTACTTTATTTTTTTATTTGGTATTATTATTATGTGGGTATTGCACGAAGCATTAGTTTTTTTGGTGAAAGTGAACATTTCATATTTCAATTTTTTTCTTTCTATATTTTAAAAAGTCTAGCATATCACTAGCTTTAAGGTGACAAATATTCTTTATATATTATGCATTCACTTAGAAGTGATGGAATTGGAGTATATTGACAAAGTAAGAATCCCCACACATTTTTTTTAAAAAAGAATTCAAATCAAATTATTTGATATTATTTTTTTAACAAATAATATACTCAATAATACAACAGATTACATGCAGGAAGTACGTATCCAGAAATTAGTTTATCTATTCTATATTACCTTAAAAGTATGAACCCCTAACTTGAATGTTAAATTACTATAATATCCTAACTTAGGTTGTGACTTTTTCGATAAGTTGTGACTTTTCCGATAAGTTGTGACTTTTTCTAAAGGGTTATGACTTTTTCAAAGAGTTGTGATTTTTTCAATAAGATATACTTTCAAGGTTTTGGATTTCCAATAAGTCGTCACTGTTCAAGGTTGTTGTAAACTATTTCAATAAGTTGTGACTTTTCCAAAGGGTTGTGACTTCTCGAAAAGGTCACGACTTTTCAGATAAGACAAAAAAATGACATGCTCATACTACCCTTTATTGACTAAAAATTGATGGGCTTCTCCTCATTTTTTAACCACGTTTTTAATATCTCTACTGTTTCTTGTTTTCTTGATCTTTATATTTTTTTGTGTTATTTATTATTGTTTAGTGAGTTCAATGTTTAAGAAAGAATATGAATTGGGTACACTATTCCGATAAGTAATCGCTTATTCTAAGAGGTATATTCCATAACCTGAGTATGGAGAAAAGAAAATGATTTTGATGATAAGTAATATTATTTTGGTAAGGGAAAATGCACAAGTACCCCATCAAAACCTATGTCCGAAATCCCAGGGACAACCTTATACTATTACTAGGTCCTATTACCCCCCTGAACTTATTTTATAAGGATTTTCCCCTTTTTAGCCTACGTGGCACTAGTTTTTTTAAAAAGTCAATAATCATTGGGCCCACAAGATGTGCCACGAGGCAAAAGGGGTAAAAAAATTATGAATAAAATAAGTTCAGGGGGGTAATAGGACCTAGTATAGTATAAGTGGTCTCTGAAGATTTCAGATAGGTTGAAGGGGTACTTGGGCTTATCCTTTGCGGGAAAATTCACAAGTACCCCTCAACACACCTATATCGAAATCGAGGGATTACACTTAGATATACTAAGGTCCTATTACCCCCCTGAACTTATTTTATAAGTAATTTTCTACCCCTTTTAGCCTACGTGGCACTATTTTTATTTTGCTTAATATAAACATTATTATGAAATGTTTTAATGTATGAAGTTAACATGATGTAGTCTAATTTCATTTTTTTAAAATAACTTTTCTTGTAAGGTAGACATATGCTTATGAATATATTTTCCTAAAATTTAGAAAATTGTCACGGTTTATATTTTGATGCTCAAGACAAAAGAATGACTTAACTTATCAGTGATACTTATGTGATTTAGATAGTAAGGAAGTTTGCTTCAAAGTAGGTATTATTATATAAACATTGCCCTTTTGTTTTACTTGTTTACTATTTCTTAATATTTGAGTATTTTAGACAATGAAAAATTCGTATGACTTGTAATGACGTCAGTTAAAGTTTGTATTAGTTTAATTTTTATTATTTATTTAGTATAATTATATATATATAATATAGATATAGCTGACTCGACGCAAGACATAACTACTAAATGTTGGACGCTCATTTTCAAGCAATAGTGCTACAAAATCTGGTCCGAAATATTGAGCAGATTGGGTTGGCGAGACTACGCCTAGGTTCCTCAACTACGTTAGAATATTTTCATTGATTCCGCTTCGTGGTTCATTTAGGGTATTTCACTTGTTGACTCCACTTCTATTTTATACGGATAATATTTTCAAAAATTACTATATTATCGATTTAAAAATTCGTATTATATGAATCTCAGATAATCAGATTTGTGAAACTAAAAACTGACGGCTTTACTGTTCACATCATACCAGTAAAGAACACAATTCTGTTTTGGGTCAATTTTAACCCCTTCGGTAAAGGAACCTCTACTGGCTAAACACCCCCACACTTTGAAATATTTTAAGGGGTTTCCTTCCTTTCCCACACCTCACTAGATTGATTGTGTTGTTTTCGATGGGGTACTCTATTGAGTATTTTATACTGTAAGGATGCTTCCCCCCCAAAGGTTTGCGGCGAACCAGGAATTGATCATTTAGGCATAATCATTTCTTTAAGGTTCAGTTCTCCGTTCTGCCAAACCTTTGACTTGTGTGTATAAGGTGCAGTAGTTGAGGAATAATCCATATACTCAAATATATCTCTGCAAAAGGATATTCATATTCTCCACCCTATCATCCGAAGTAATTTTTATCTTTAGAGTTAATTGTTCTCCACTTCATTTTTGTATTGCTTAAATGCACAATTGCATTCATCCTTACTATTAAGCAAAGTACATAACAAAATCGAGACGTGAAGTCATCAAAAAAGTATAAAATACTTTTTGTCCACCCCGAGATGGTGTTGGACTTCATATCACATCTATATGTGACGAAATTAAGTCTAAAGTTAGAATTTCTTCCTACAGACTTATGTTTAACAAACTTAATTTCCACACAAATTTCGCATTTAGATTTTTTTACATTTAAAATCATGCAATACTCTAGATTAACAAATTTTGCAAGGCTTTGAATTTACAGTCTAAAGGGGCATGCCATAAATCATTAACTCCAATAAAGTAAAACAGAAGCAGAATTTTATTAATACTGTCAGCAACTTTACATCAGTTTGAAAAGACCACCTATTGAGGTAGCCCTTTCTATGAAACATTTCATTCGTACTAGTACTAGCTTTTATCACTAACTAGGACACACTTAAACCCATTCTTAACGAGTAGCTGCAACATAAAATAAATTCTTCCTAATAGTAGGGACAGCAAACATTGTTAAAAGTAAAAACCTTGCCGGATGTCATTTTCAAATTACTTCCCATTCCTGCACTCCTGGGTTAGTGTGTTTCCCATTGAACAAATCTTTATGTAACAGCAGAGTTGTACCATTCAAAAGGCTTCTTAGCAGAGCAAATATGTCTAGTGGAACCGAAGTCGAGAAACCACCTCCTTGGGATTTCCAATACGCACTCGAGGTATTGCACAAGTCATTTTGCATATTCCATTTTCTCCCATGATGTTGCTTTGACTTTTTCTTTGCCTTTAAAACTCTCCTATTTTTCTATTGACCACCGATGAGGGACAAATGCCTTTTCCTTAAAGCATAAGAGGACTTTTCAAGTTTCCAACTCTTCAAGTTCTCAACTTTTCAAATTCCTCTATTTCCCATCTTTTTGCTACATACCCAACAAAAACTACTTCCAAAATGTGTTTGGAGATGTTATTGGGTTCGTTGTTTGTGCGATCTTTGTTGATTCTAGATTCAAAAACTCGACATTCATAGACATCAAATTTGTGTGGGACTCTACTAGATGAGTCAAATTTCAATTAGGCCTTCTTGAAAACTACTCCTAGCTTACACTATATAAAGGGTGATATATCCCTTACGGAGGGATCTTGAAAATTTCATAAATTCATGAAATATTTACAAAGATATCAAGATGTGGGTGGACTCTTCTTGATAACCAAATACTTAAAAAAAAGATCCATAGAAACCTATTTACATGGATATCAAATAAAATTCATTTAAGGTGCAAATTATCAGTTAGAAGAATCAAGAGATGGATATAATTGTACCCAAACTATTATTAATTAATAAAATATTCTTGTTTCATCATATTTATTTTGTGGTCGAAGTTTATTTTCCATAAATAAGATTTAGTGCAAACAAATTTTGTCTCCTTGAACCTAACAAATATTTATAATTTCTTTTGGGGTTTGATTAGTTCGATCGGAGTTGATTAATTGGTAAAATTTGTTAGAAATTGAAGATAAAAATGAATATTCACTGATCAAATCATTCATTACGTAGTCTGATAGATCTTTTCTAGAAATTAATTAATCAGACGAGAATAAAGATAGATCAAGTGCCTTTGGGGTTATCTCTTACCTTCTGTATAGTATTTATCTCCCCAAAGCTTGGAGATGCACACACAAGAAGAGGCCTTATGTTTAAAAATGTATGAAGTATCTTTTTCAAAGCTAGAATCAACAAAGATCGTACCAATAAAGGATCTAACAACATCCCCAACTACAATTGGGAATGTAGTTTCACTCTCCCATCCAAACGTAGACACAATACCCAATTTCTCCAAATTCTCAAAACTGTTATAACTACTGCCTTTGAGATTGGCGAGGCATGATTGAAGGAATGTGCTCACTGCAGGCTAGCCTTTAACTGCGGATGAGTATATCTTCATTATTTACAAAAGAGGACCAAAAAATAAAGTAATAGTCTTTCAACCAGCCTCGATATATTTGAAGAGATATGTTGTAACAAATCATCTAGCATTACATCTCCACGACAGAAATTTCAAGTTCTAATAGCATTGGGAATCCCATGTAGAACGTAAATACGTGTTGAGTTAGCTTTTAACAAGAGCGAAGGGTCGTGAAACTGTAGTGTAGCAGGTGGGATTTTCAAGTAACGTAACACTTGACTAGCTTTAGCATTTCACACCGAATGAAGTGCATTCTTCGATGAGTGCAAATGCATCCATAAAAATCAAGTCCTCCGATCCATTCATAGTGATAAAGTGCACGGACCGTCCGAGCTGAGGTAGCGACACCTGTTAGTGCCTCAACCACATCAGCACTATCTGTTTCTATCTTTCCTAACTTTACCTACAACACATTTACTGAGGCATAAGAGAAAATTTTGTTTGTTTTTTTTCCCAAAAAAAAACCCCAAAGTTGTAAACTTGAGGATATCACTAGAATTGGTCAACCACTTTGGAGAGACTGGTTCATTACGGATAAATCTCAGAATTTTACGCAGCACATCCAAGCTCTGAACCAATTGCCAAATTGGAAAATGATTTAATTTTCCTAATGGAAGGAAGACCTCTCATGCTAATTTTCATAAAGTCTTAACGATTGGATACTATTAGCATATATGAGCAATGAGTGCCAAGCTTATCAAGTGATTCCAATGAAAATTCTAGGAAATTTCTGTGTTGTCATACTTCCAAAATATTAGCGCGTGGGATACAAAGTTATTACTTTGTGGTGATTCAAAAGCATTCTTTAAAGTTTATCGTGCAGGGATGCTTACCCTATAAGGTCTAAAGGTTCTAGCACGGTAGGATAGGTATCGTGACCTGAAGATCTATAATTAGGTAACACATATCGGTAGTGAAATCCACAAACTACGCCGAACAGATTAACTGCTAGATGTATATACCTATTAGATGAATAAGATTCCTAGGTCAGAAATTTGCCAATATCTACTGCGTGCTGCTAGAGATCTTGTAGACTTTATTGGGGAAGCATTCATATGCATCAAATGAAAAGAATGCTTTCGAATCATTCCAAACTAAAACTTTGTATCCCAACTGGTAAGATTTAGGAAGGAATGACAACAAAGAAATGCCTCCAGCAGTTTCATTCGGATCCACTTGGGAAACTTGGAGACTATTTTCTCAAATGTGATGTCAGTATACAACTATTTAAGAATTATGAAAGTCAGTACGAGGGTTTACTCAGAATTAAGAAATTAAAATCATTTCGAATGTTACACTTTGCAACTTTGGATGCGGTCGTAAAATATGAAATTTATGCATAATGAACCATTTGATCTTCTAACGTGAATCATTCCTGATGATAATTCTCAAGTTCTTTGACGAAGAGTTCCCTTTGCATTATATAAAAATGTATAGTAGGCTAAGACAAATGATTAGAAATAGTAAGAAGTAGTTAATGTGGTTGAGGAAACTTAATAGGTGCTTACTCAGTCGTGTGTGGGGAAACAGTTTAGTAGCGACGACTAACGTTTTGAAAATTGGATTGGGTTTGCACAAATTTATTTTGTTGATTCTGAGAAGCTAGTTAATGTCTGACATTGAAACATTGATACTTACAACTCCATTGATCCCTTCATGGCTTGTTGAATAACTCTACTGCACGAATTAATATTCACAATACAGCACGCTAGGAATTCTAGGAGATGTAGTGCTAGATTATGTTGGTGCAACACATATCTATTTCAAATATTCAAACTGACTCCATGACTAATTAATGATTTGAAGTAAGCTCTGTAAACAAAGAATAATATGCTCAATCTGCACTTAAGGCTGGCATGCACAAGCACCCTTTTCATGACTCGTGAAATCTGCAAAGACAGATACGTTGTAATATTGAGGATTTTTGAGAAATTTGATCATGTGTCCACGTTCGGATAGGAATCTGAAACGTGATTGGAGATATTGTGGGTCATGTTGGTGCGATCACTAAGACTTTCCTGAACCGTTGATTTACCCATCAAGAACAATAAACTCCTATCAATAAGAGAGTTATACGGAAACTATATGCCCCAGAAGGTATTTAAACAAGTAAATCAGTTTCTTCATGAGACGAGCTCGACATTTGTAGACATCAAAATTGGGTGGGGACTCTACCAGAGAGGCCAATACTTCATTAGAAATTCTTGAAGACTAATCCTATTCTTGAGACTAATCCTAATCACATATATAAAGGTACTATATCCTTAGAGAGGATTCCAAAAAAATTTAGAAATTCATGGAACATTTACAAAGAGTAAGAGTGTGGGCGGGACTATTTGTGAAATAAAACTCATGAAAAGTCCAAAATTCTCTTACCTAAGATCAAACAAAAATCATTTTAGGTGCCAAATTATCCTACAGAAGAATCAAGATATGGACCAATTATATCAAACTGTTTAATTAGGAAAATAATGTTCTTTTTCTTCATATTTATTATTAGTTGGAGTTACTTTTCATACATAAAATTGTTCAAAGCAATCGTCTCCTAGAACCCTAACTAAATTTATAAACATTGTAGAAAGAACTGACTGTTCATTGATCAAATCCTTCAATGAAATTCAAATAGATGTTTGACGAAATTATTCAACCAGAAGACGAGTAAAGATAGATAAGTGTCTTTAGGTCATCTCATACCTTTTAAGTAGTACTTACGCCAAATAGATAGAATACACACAAAGATTTAGAAGTTTAACTTAACTTGTTTCTGTGAGTTGTCATGAGATGTTATCAAAATTGGGAGTTGGTGAGTTCGACAGAGTGGCTTTACACTACTTTTCCTTACATGTGGGCCTATCTAGGAAGGTCTGAGGAAGTGGTGGCAGTCAGTCAATATAGAACGACCCATGTTCATTCCCCTGTTAACTTCAGTTGAAGGACTTGACTTACGAGGGTATTTCAAATCGATTTTTGGATGGATTAATGGCCTGTTCTCCATGCCTTGGTGATTTTTACCAGTACGAATAAGAATTTCAATCTGAGAAGTTTGACTATATTATAGCCGTTCAAGCAGCTTATAAAAACACGTGTTGGCGCGCCTTTCCCCAAAGGAGAAGTCAGGTGGTCATGGAGCTTATGCGACACATGGAATTTAGATTTGGCAGATCAGAAGTCTTGCCACTTGTTGTTATTTAGTAGTCTCACTGGAGGGGATTCCTTAAGGAGGGGATTCATCCCGGGTCAGGATACAGTTCATGCATTTATGTACGGTGTCTGAGGGAGGTAATATTGCAACAAAGTGTCTACAACTTGGGTCAAGACTTATCAGGGTGCTCATTGAAGGTTTTCAGGGTTATGGTGACCATTTCCAGTATTTGGATTGTTGTTAGTACATGGTGGTCCTAGTCCTACTCTGAGTGTGGTTGAGTCAGGAAAGAAAAAACAATAGATTTCCTCCCGACTTGGAGCAGCGGGAGGCCCGACATCAATAATGTTTCAATAATCTTTTGTAACGTTTGTTATTCATTTTTGTTTTTCATAAAAATTTAACCGTTGGAAATTCTTTTCTTTAAAACTGAGTAAAATATTCAAATTCCCACTTGGAGAAAAAAATGAATAATGCATAGCAAAACACTAATATTATAAACAAGAAATGTTATTTAAAGAAAGTGAAATATAATTTAATACCATGACTGTTATGAGGAAATAACCAATGAACAAGAAAGAAACCAAACAATTTCTTGTTACTCATTCGCCTTAAAATGGTATTATTCATTCAATTCATTATTTGATCAAATTAATTTTTTTATGAATCTAACAACTACTCATTAATGCAAGGTAAGAAAAAAATTGAATCATAATTTACCAAGTGATGAAGATATGGTGTTGGCATGTTCAGCGCGACGTCATGGATTAGAAAATCAGAAATGATGGCTGCAAAATTCTCACATTCCATTACCAATTAGAAGTTGATTATGTTTTATTTAATGAACCTTCTATGAATGGTTGTAACACTAATATTGATCCTAGCAATGTTATACTGTTGACGATTTGTTGTTTAAAAAGAAGTTTGAAAAGGATAACCAAATTGTTCAGAGGAAATTTGTAAATCATATGATAATCCTGTTTGATTTATTTTTAAACTATAAATATGCCAAGAAATATGGGATAGTTGGAAAGGAAATATGATATTGGTTGCATGCATGAAAGAAAAAATATGGTGTCTGTAGTGGAGTAAATTCCAAATGGTTGATAAAATAACCAATAATGAACAAGTTCACGAATTGAGAACTTGATGCGTGATTTGTCAACGAGGACCTGAAGATATGTGGATATTTCAAGGCTAATGTTCTTCTTGAAAAAATTTCACATCTTGGAGTGATTATATAAATCAATAAACCATAAGAAAAAAGAATTTCAACCCTTCGGAGAAAAAAAATAATTTAACCCTTCGAGAACTTATCAGTCACATGCGGACTGAAGAGGCTAACCATTCAAAGATAAGATGGAAGAAATTTATCTAATTCTAAAGGATAATACCTTGTTGGAATTTTCGGTACTGTTGTGAAAAGACAGTTAAAGGCAACACAAAAGAAAGTTCTCGAAAAAGGAATTATGAAGAAGAAAAATCATTCAACACGGGAGAAATGGAGAATAATTCAAAAATTTAAGGGCTCTTGTTTTGGTTTGTGGAAAGTTGTTCATTAGAGCTGCCAGATGCTCGCAAGAAAAGGTCAAGACTCAAAGAAGGAAGCGACAAGTGTGTCCAAGCCAATATTGCTGAAGGGATAATGAAGTGATGTTGTTGTAGTGTTGAGGCAATTGTGGCAAATAAAATTTGGTTGGGTGCTAGACAAAGCGCGCCCTCAAGGCAATTTCTGGAGCCAAAAAGGAGTTATGACATGACTTGAGGGGTTTACTTATAGAGAGGTGTAATATGGGTAACTCAATCCTGTTGTAGTAATGGTAAAGGAAAAGTTTTGATTAAATAATTCTGGAACGCCAGAGTACTTGACCATGTTTTGTATGTTCCCTCCCCAGTTAGAAGAGAGAAAGAAACTTATTTCTGAGCACTTCTCAACAAAGTAGGCCTAAACACTTGTGGTTTGAGCTGATAAAATAATATTTCTAGCGGAGGAGACTTTGGTGGAAGGATTTATCTTAGTGAAGGATTTATTGGTATTAAACAGTGTTCAAGAGTTTGTCAAATAATGCAAGCATTTCAAATTCTTCTTTATTGTTGAGTCTATTTAATTTGTGGCATGCCTGGACTAGCTCATGTTAATATGCTTTTGTTTTGGTAAAAATGCTCAGAAAAATGGAATCTAATCCTTCCTATGATAAAAACTGATGATTTTTCGAAATTCATATCTGTGTAGAAGCAAGCAGCCAAGAAAAAACCTTTCCAAATTTATTATTAGTAGAAAGACTGAATAACACTTGAACTAATACATTCAAGATTTAGCAGAGGTGTTGTAAAACGGTATTAATAACTTTTGTTGATAACTTTTCTAGATAACACTAACAGGTATATTCTTAAGTTTCAAAGATGAAGCTGAAAGCAGGTGTTTTGAAACTCTTAAATAGAAGTCGAAAATCAATTAGACAGGAAAATCAAAAGTGTAGATATGATAGGGTGGTGAATTGGAGGGGTGGGCTGAATATAGTACTAAAAAACTCTAGAATTTTTATGAGAAAATGGTATTAAATGAATATAGTGTCCATATACTCCCAGAAAAAATGGTTTAGGAACGGAAAAACAAACATAGAACCTTAGCGAATGATGGCATCTCATGCTTTTAAGCTCTGGGTCTATCTCCAATATAGGGGGAGAAGCCGATGTATGCATGTTACTTCTTAATAGAGTCCCACTAAGAAGTTAAGACAGGACCTCATGAGTTGTATGTAGGAAGGGTTTGCTTTAACTTGCAATTTCTGAAAGGTGTGGGTGTTTGGCTAAGGTTGGTTTTCCTGATTTTAAATGAGAAATGTTGGTTCTCAGACTTTTGATAATATCATTTTGTTATGCTCAAAATAGTGTCTTGTCATATAGATTTTATCTTTAACATGCTCATTCTATTCGTGATTAGAGATGCGGAATTCTGTGTATATTTTTCCTTCCTTGAAAAACAAGTGCTGCGTGATGCACACAATAATGCTTCTATGTCTACTTTTATTAATTCGCATTGTTATTACCTTTTCTCTAGGTTCTTTTACTGAGCCTGAAAATGAACTTAGAAGGCGTACGTAACGAGTCATTAGAATTGAGACATGTTTTGTTGATTGATCACTACTTTCTTAATGAAATTTTGACTAAATATTTTCAATGACGGATTCGTGTCTTAATCCCTCTTCTTCGTTACCTCAGATTAGGCACCCCCTCGCCCGACCCCTCGTATACCTTTTATTCGCGAACCGCCATTTGATTTCATCAATAGCCTGTGTACTACCTTGGTTCGTGCTAAATTGTGCACCTGCTGCTCCCCTGACATCATTCTAACATCCCCAGCCGCCATCTTAGTAACCCTCCCCACAACCTACCCGCTCTCCCTGTCTCCCCTCTCTTCCCCCACCTCAC